>CAKNXH010079057.1:10483-33790 GCA_932178445.1 Andricus quercusramuli | reverse complement strand
CGCGCATGTATTGCCAACTGCTTATTTTTATGTGTCGTTCGCGTTCTCTGTTTGGGAGAATCAAGATTAAAATGAC
Organism: Andricus quercusramuli; assembly: GCA_932178445.1. NCBI lineage: Eukaryota > Metazoa > Arthropoda > Insecta > Hymenoptera > Cynipidae > Andricus > Andricus quercusramuli. The sequence continues at coordinate 33,714 of CAKNXH010079057.1, read as the reverse complement.
CGACTCAAGGTGTCGTTCCATGTGGGAAACTCATGAGAGTGAAAGAGACAAATAGATCCATACGTGTCTTAACAGCGGAACGCGAACGACACATAAAAATAAGCAGTTGGCAATTCATGTGGGCGCATTGCGTCCACGCTACTGCTATGTCAAGTCTACGTCAAGTCAATGGCTACGTCGGTTTCTCAACCCTATTGTGGACTCTCCATAAGATTACAACGACAGTCTTCGGAAGATTACCACGCTAGTGCAGGGTCCTTTTATTTCCTACGACCAACTGTGTAATTTGCAGCAACTGCAGTGGGACTCCGATGCTGTTTCGAAGTCAAAACTCTAACGAACCTCTCCTTCTATCTCCACACGTTAGAAAAAGAGGTCCGTTCGATTTTCGACACGGCATCGGAGTCCCACTGCTGACGTGAAGTAACATGCGCTGCCGCGGCGTATTTTATGCATCAGTGCAATTTTACCACGACAGAATATGTGAACTTTCGAGGACGTTTTCTACAATTTTCTACGTATATTACGTCGTTTATGTATTATGCATAGAAAACCTTGAGTGACGCGTCACTGCACAACCCTGGGCCTAGGTGGCAACCCGAGAGTAAAATGAAATTTTGGAAGTAAATTATTCTTATAGCAAAATGAAAATAGTTCCTAAAATTGTATTGTAGAACAAAATAAAGAGTATTTTCTGGAAAAATGGTCTCCAGATATATTTTGATTGGAGGGGGGGGGGGCACTTGGCCGTCCCTGAGCATATTCCGTGGGAGCCCACCAATGCCACCAATCAACGGATCGACCGGTGCAACTGAAAAGAAAACTGATGAGCCTGTTCAGCCTGGAGGTGTGCTGTGGTGTTCTGTGACTACTGACTATACTATACCCAACTATACCAGACTATACTGACCATGCTACTGCATGTGTGCTGTGAGCAGTGAGTGAGGTGGTGCAAACTGCAAACCTACTGCAATTCAGTCAGTTCAGTTCGTTTGAGTTAGTTTCATCGGGGTCTTCGACACGAGAAGGTCGTGACATTTGTGGTGTGAAATTGTAGTTTTCATATAGTTCGCTGGAATTCTATTTACCCCAAGGCGGGTTTTTTTTCAGGAGGACTTGACCTTTGTTTTCTCCAGGAAGACGTGCTACGTAAAGAGCGTGCTTTGGTGAAACAAAACTGTTCTTCTGCTGACGGATGGCGTTTTTAAGGACAGTCTCGCGGCGGTGTGCCGGTAAGAGGCTGACAAAGTGTCTCATGGCATTGCCCGCCGGTACCGCAAGGCCGTCGATGCTAATGGTTCAATTTTGCGAAAGAGAATATTCCGCTACACCGTCGACTGAGGCGAAACCGGCAACACGACAAATTGACCCTCTGGATCTCAAATTTAACGATCCCATGGCTGCCTTCAAAAGTAAAACTATGACTGAGTTGATTCGCGCCTACCTCGTTTACCAAATATGTTCGATCGACTACCTCGTCGAAAACAACATGAAGGTAAGATAACATAGTCACGAGCTTTATATTCAGAATTTTTTCAAAATCTTCACATTTAGATAATGCAGTGAACTCTTTCCCCGCCTCTATAGGATCACGAGGGAACTGAACCTAAAAAGTTTTCATCCTCCCAGCTTTCCGCTTTTTATTCAATATGGCAGAAATGTAGCGCCTTTCAGTTCCGGCTAATTCTTTCTGTGACTCCTTGTTCTCAAAAAGATTTCAAAGTGCTAAACCTAAGCTATAAAAACAAGTTTTCAACTTTTATTCTCCCAACAAAGTTTAGTTTACCTTTTTAAAAATTCCAAATTTGTATTTCTTTTTTTTTGTGGTTTGGGGTATACATTGAAAATATTAACATATAGAATATTCATATTATACAAGGATCCATTTTTTTCACTTCTACGTTTCTACTAACATACTGGAATTTCCAAAAAATACAGTTTTAATCCTTTAACGGCCAAGACTTTATCCTCTTGAATAAAAATTCAGGAATAATGTGTGATCATTTTCTGATCGATTTTTGCAAAAAAAAATGTATTTTTATTTTTAACATTTTCTCGGTTTCTATTGAGTATTCGATAACTCATAACCACCTTACGAGATGCGGAATAGTCCACTTTGATCTAATTCACGTATTTATTTTGAAGAATTCTAAGCTTGTTAGCTGAAAATGAGGAAAATCGAAAATAGTGAACGTTGCTTAGCTGCAACAGTGGCCACTAAAGGGTTAAGTAGGCCGTGGTTACGGGTACCAAAATTTTTGTAACGAATAGCATGATTTTTTCGGTTCAAATAGAGCTGAGAAGGAGGGTATTTGTACAGAATTTTCAGTACAAATAGCCAGATTTTTTCACTACGTTTAGACACTTCCTTTTGAGTACGAAGGTCATATTTTTTTACGAAGTGTCTTAGCCCGGCCCGACCGACGAGTATAACCTCCGTGAAGGTAGCACTGCAATTTAAAAATATGCCCGCGACTGTTGGTTCTCGCGCTTCGCGCTCGATCATGTATTTACCTCGCGCTACGCGCTCGTTCTTTATACTTGCCACACATTTGTGCACAGACCTTTTGAAATTAAAGGTCGAAGCGTCAACAACTGTAATTTCATGATTGTGAATTCTCTTTTGTTAAAGCTCCTTCGGCTTCAACGAACACATTTTTATCACGTATCTCGTGCTTCGCACTCGATTTTGTCCAAAATGTGAACTTTTCTACATTATGTTCAACACTATTATATATAATGTACATTATATTTATTTCATTATTACTTTGCACTAATTTTTATTCTCAACTACCGTGATAATGCAGCCGGTTTGAGCGCGCAAATCAAAAACTGTGATTCAAACCCCTGATAAACTACAATCATGTCAATCATATACTGAAACTAAACATATTTTTTTCAATTTGACTATGAAGAGGGTTCTCAAAGTACCTACGGCCTTGATGATTACATTCTCATTGAGATACTCGCGCTCAGCAGCTAGGCTATACAGACGATCGCTTTTGAAAAATAAAACCATGTGAAAACTAGTAAAAATTTTGATTGAAATTTTTTAGTCTATCAGAAAAAAAAATTTTTCTCTACTTTTGAAAGTTTTCAAAATTTTGAAAAATTTCATAGAGATAATTTTTAAGTCTTTCACCCATCTGTGAGAAACTTTCACAAAAATTTCTGAAACTTGAAAAAAAAAAATTTGTTTGAAATTTTGAAAATGCTCTAAAAATTTTTTTTTTTTTTTTGAAATATCTGGTCAACGAACTTAACCTTCATTTTAGGACCCTTAAAAAGTTTATCAAAGGCTGACTCGATTGGACAAATCTTTCAATAGTTAGCGTGTCTACAACATTCAGGTAACTATACAGACAGACATACAGATAGACAGACAGACACCGACAAAATTGTATGATTTTCGGACTCTGTGAGTGCCAGAATGTAAAGATTCGTTAAAAACCAGACGATTTCATACTCATGTACAGTATGGATTTCATTACACTCTCATGAATGAGAATGTAAAAATAATTTGTTTTTATATGGCATCGTTTGGAGATATTTGAAGGGTAGAAATGCAAAAGGAGTCAAGCGCCATGTTTCACTTTTTTCAGGAGAGACTAAAAACATGTTTTAAATTCAGCGGGACCATTTAAGAAAAAAATAAGAAAGTGCTTTCGAGATACTTTCATGCTCTATCGAACTAAGAAAAGTTTGCTCACGAAAAGCTATCCGGTTTCGAAAAATTGAATGAAACATGTCACGTTTCGAGGTTAGATTTTGGGTCCGTATCGACTTTTAACATCCTTCAACATTCATTGTGGAGTCAATTTGCAGTTGAAGAAAAAACTAAAAATTTGAATTCTAGCTATTGAATGGACGAATTGATTTCAAAAAAGTTTGTTTAAAAAAAATCATGCAGTTTCGCGAAATTTGAAAATCCAATTATGACTTCGAAATGGTGTAAAACTGACATTTCAACTTCAAAATAATGACGATAGCAATAATAATTTTGCATATTTCCAAAAAATGAGGAATTGGGTTTCAGGTTATTCAGTGCTGAACGGAAGGGACCCAATAGTAATTAAAAATAATTAGCCAGTGTCGAGAAAAATGAAATTTGTTTTTTTACTTTGTGGTTAGAAAAGCTTCTCGGACTGTGAACACAAGAACACAAATTTTGAAAAATGATGCCCTCAAAAAATCCTTTGGCAGGCTTGTGTAATAGAATTTATCTGATTTTTTGAGCTAATAAACCCGATTTCGAAAATTTGGCGCTTGACTCCTTTTGAATTTCTACCCTTCATTTGTAAGTTAAGTTTTATCAGTTGGAGGTGAAAATCCAAAAAGTTATCGTTTTTTCAAAAATGTAGTGCTAACTTCACATTTAATGTTTCAAAAAAATTCCTCGATAAATCATTTGGTAATCGTTTGGAGATGTTTGGGAATTAAATTTGATGGTTCGCAGGTAAAAACTCAAAAAGTTATCGATTTAAACAAACACATTAGTTGCACCATAAATAACAAATTTTTTAATTTTTTCTTGACCTCTTTTTCTCTTTACCTTTTGAAAATCCATGATCAATTATGATTAATTATAACTATTTGTGTGCAAAACAATTCGACCCGACTCAGAACTGACATCTAGACGTGAGTTATGAATTCGAATTTCTCGACACCGAGTCAGCTGAGAATGAAGTCGAAAGATTCAACTTAATTTTAGATTGAGTCGAACTCGTCGAAGATGACTCAGCGGATTTGATCGAGTCGACTTTTATTAAATTGACACATAAGGTAAATAATAAATAAATTGGTTTTTGGAATGGACACATTGACATTGCCTCAAATTGAAAAACGGTTTATACGAGGAGCTAGTCACTGAGTGAAATGAGTGAAAAGTAATTCCTAACTCAGAACTGGTACTCCGAAGTTAAGAGAAACTTACAATCCGGAAAGATCATGCAAAGATTTTCCAATCTTAGGAAATCTTGCTTACTCTCGGAGAATCACGTAAATTCTTCTCAACTCTGCGTCGATCACTGTGAAGTCAGCGTTTTCATTATTGGGCTATCCCTAAATCATCCCAAATGTTTTCTACACCAAAGGCTTAGACGCATCTGTCTTGCAAGGAGATGGTACATCTCGAGCAATAACGGACAACCCCTTGCAAGACTGGCAAGCTTACGCCTATGGCATAGAGATCATAGAAATATTAAAATAAAGCCATTTTATTAATTAATTTGTATGAAAATTATTCAGCTTTTATACAAATCTCTGCAATTATGGAAACCTAAAATGCGACTTTGTACATTATTGTTTATAGCGCAAAAAGTTATTATTTTATCTAAAACTAGCTGATGATAATTCTTAAATAAAGTTTTGCATTGAATATAAATATTTAAATAAAATTTTTCTCATAAAAGTTGAAGTAGACCTGAAAGGAAGTATCTTCTATCTTCGAAATTTGTTGATAAAGTTTCTTGCTACGTAGAGAAACAGCTTTATATTCTGTCTGTGAACTTTTTTGTTTCTTTGATCAATGTTTTCTTGAAATTGATCACTTACATCAAAGAATGTCTTAGAAATAAGTGTTCCTCTGGGAGTAGACCAACTTTTGTAAAACACTTTTTGCTGCAGAATGAACATTCCAACCAAAATAAGCACAATTTTATTCTTCCTCGTTTTTCAACGTAAGTGTTAATTTTTACATTCGCATCCAGAGAAGGTATTACATTTGTGTAAACTTTGACCCCCTCCCCCTGGTTTTTGTCAAATGTCCACGTTTCAAGACACCCTGAACTCAAAAAAACAGTTTTTTACGAATGTGTCTGTATGTATGTATGTATGTATGTATAGGTAGGTAGGTATGTAATACTGTGAGCACGATTACTTTCGAAAGAATTGACCGATTGGATTGGCCTTTGGTGTACTCTTTTAGACTTCTAAACTAAAGGTAAAGTTCGTTAGCCAGCCATTTTGGATGAAAATTCAAAAAGTGAGTGCTACTTAAAAATTTTTAAGACCATTTTTTTCAAAACTTGAAAATTATATGTGCGGCTGTTCATAGTACTCGAAAACTCAAATAATTCTTTCTCATGACATTTTGCGATAAAATGAAAATTTTCAGAGTTACAGCATTTTCAAAATCCAAAGGAAGAAACGAAAATTAACATTTTCAGCCAGACAACGCACTATACGAAAAAAAAAGTCAAGACAAGAAAAATGTTCTTTTATTTTTTTGTTGCACAAAAAATAATGAAAAATCCAAAAATTTAATTTCACGGTCAAACTATGCAAGATACGACAAATGAAGATTAAACAAAAATTGTGCACTCAAAAAAGATCTACAAATTTGTTATTGGTTACTTTTTGATAGGATGTGCAGTTTTGGTATCATTCGTAAAAAATAACATTGACAGTGAAAAAATCAGCCCGATAAGTGGGCACATTCTCATCAAAACGTTGCCTATTTAATTTCCTTTTCATCTCGTGTGTGGGTTTTCAAAATATTTAATTTTTTTTTTATCTTCTCAATACTATTTCTAACGATTAAAACAATAAAATAACTATCATTGATGCTCATGGTACTTGAAAATTGGAACAATTTATTCTTATGACATTTTAATGTCCTAAACTAAGAATGAAAATAATTAATAAGTAACATCTTTTATTTTATTCAAAATTTGTGAACTATTGAATATTTATCATTAATGTTGACCTCTTCTCAATGAATTTTTTTAATATTCAAATTATTAATGGGGGGGGGGGGGGGGTTGGTGTTTGGTTTCATGCCTAGAGGTAGGCCAGGAATTGGCAGATTGGAACATATCATTCACAAATAAACCGCTTGCAAAGTGGGCTTGGTAAGTTAGGGATCGATTTACAGTTATCGACCGATGACTTAAGACGAAAAGTTTTTGCATAAGAATACGCCTTTATATTTAAAAGTTTGCCACGTAACCTGCTACTCGAATAAAACATTCCCGATTTGTCGCTCCTTAGAATAAAAGTACTGGATTTTGTTGCTACTCGAATTCCAAGTTTTAGATTATTCTGCTCGAATAATAGATTACTGATTTTTTTCTCCTCGAAAATAACCTGAAAGCAGTTAATTTTAGGCGGCTCAAAAGGACTTTTTTGAATGGTTGTTAACGGTGTTCTTCCAAATCTCAGCAAAATAGGTCATTCAACGCGTCTCAAAGGCGCTAACAAATACACAATATATTTAGTATTATTGTATTTCGAATATAAAAAAAGTGTTTCCCATATAAACAAGATAAACATTTTTTTCCAAATCTCTAAACGCAAAAAAAACATTTCTAACTGGCGAATAAAGATCAAAATATAGTCAGATCTAGACATCAGTTGGAGCTACAATTCTACACAACTTCATGAAGATACCTGTTTCACTTTTCGAGATGTAGTAAACAGAAAGATGTTACACACACACACACGGACGTTTTTCAAAATAGCATCTTCGACTTCCTGGGGTTAGGAAATTTGAAAATTTACATCACTAAAAACCTCCCTCTATGAGATAGAAAAGGTAAAGAAAATAGAAAATAGTGTACCGCATCCACTAAATAAGCGTATATAGTCTACTGAATCAGTGAATTTCACTCTGTAATTCCTAAATTCCGCTGATTCGTAAGTTACTCTACCTAAGCTTGCTACCAATAATATCGTACAGCTAAAAAATCAAAAATTTATTATTCGAGTAGCAGAATAATCCAAACTTATAATTCGAGCAGCAAAACACTCCGATACTTCAATTTCAAGGAGGCAACAAATCGGGAATCTAATAATCGAGTAGCAAAAAGGTCTCGGATTTTGTGTAAACGTTGCAAACTTCAGCGAGGTGACTTCGAATTGAGCGTCCGGATCAAATAACTCGCCGAGAGCGCGAAAACGGCTAAAAGTATTGTCCAACGAAGGAAAAGGGTTGCGAAAGTAGAAGCATAGAAAATGGGGTGTTAAAAAGCCGGTTTTAAAAATATGGTCAGGAGTAGCTAGCGAATCACATGGTAGTCAGGGGGTCTGTTTAATTATGAATGAGAAAGCAAGACAAAATCTCAAAGATCATGATTTTGTATCGCCTAGATTGCTGTGGGCTAGAATGAAGGTAGGAATCAGAAGATTATTTATCATAGCGTGCTACGCCCCAGTTTATAGCGATCCGAGAGAAGTCAAAGATGCTTTCTGGGACACTTTAAATGATACAATAAGTCAGGCCTGCCCAAGCTGAGGAAAACATATCATTCACCACATGTTCGAGTTCCACCACCACGTCCCTCTTCTCAGGTCAAGAGGCTTACGGGGTGGTCGCTCTCGTGAAGTTGAATGAGTAGAGGTCGGTGGTGGTGTTAAATTCCCATCTGGCAAATAAGCAGTTTTCCCCAGCTTGGGCAGGCCTGCAATAAGTAATTGCGATCAAGGTGAAAGAGTAATTCTGCTAGGAGATATGAACGGATGGGTCGGCGCCCAACGTCAGGGTACAGATACAGAAAGGGTGCTAGGTAATTTTGGGGATTCGAGACAAAATTATAACGGGGGAAGATTAGTTGGATTATGCTTAGAAGAGGGCCTATTTATTGCAAATACTTGGTTTAGACATAAAATGATCCGTTGATACACATGTACACCTGGCGTGAAGGAAATGGCCACAGTATAATTGACTTCGTTATTGCGGATGAAAGACTAAGAGAACTAGTAAAAGATACAAGAGTCATGAGGGTATCTGAATGCAATACTGATCATTACCTTCTAGTCTCCAAAATAAACTTGAGCCGGGGATGGAGAAGGAAGAGTAAAAAAAAACGAAACAAATGCGAATAAAGATTGAAAATTTGCAGAAACTGGACGTGCGAATAGATTTTCAGAATAAGATAAACGAACGCATAGATCTGGCAACTTGGGGGACACTAATAGATAATAAAAATATAGAGGCCGCATCAGGTTTGTTTGTGGCTGTCATTGTTAGGAGTGCGACTGAAGTGTGTGGTACGGCGGTTGTAGGAAGAAAATCTGGTGATGCATGGTGGAACGATGAAATTGAGGCATCCCGACAAGAAAAGAAGGAAGCGCACAAAAAAACTTTGAACATCACAGGTCTTAGCGATGAGGAGAGAAATAGGCTCGAAAATGGTTGGACACAAAAATAGGAAAGTTAAATATGACTATTTAAGGAAAGTAAAGATAAAATCAGAACAAAAGAAGGCAAGAAAATAAAAAACAACTTTGAAGGAAGTAAGAAACTATTATTTAAAAATATGGAGGGAAGTAAAAGTACAGAGTTTGTCAGCATGAGAAACAGCAAAGGTGAAATGATATATTATACAAACGGGATAGTAGATGCTCTAAAATACTCATTCAAAGAATTATTAGGAGGTGAAGATGTATGACAACAGAACTGCGACATAGAAAATAATGCATTAGAAAACCCAATTGAAAAAGTATGTGTCACTGAGGTTAGACTTATAATTAAGAACTTAAAACACGGTAAGGCTGCTGGTGCAGACAGTATTGGCGCTCAAATGCTTAAATATGGTGGCGAATACATACCTCACAGGTTTTGCGAATTAATAAATGTATGTATCGAGATGGGAGAAGTCTCAGGCGATTGGAGAAAAGCGATTATCATACCAATATACAAAAGAAAGGGAGATAAAATCAACTGCAGTTATTACAGAGGTACACGGAAAAAATTTATCCGTAAAAAAGTCACGAACTAGTAGCTAGGTCTGGAATATGAGAAAAATTTATCGGATATTGATGTATTTTCGTAAATAATCTGAGAACTTTGAGAAAGAATTGATGAACTCGATGTTTAAGTTCTAAAACGGTTCCTCAAATTTTTTACGTGAATGTTTACAAAAATATTACGAGCCATTTGGAAAAGATTCTCGGAGCACTCACGAGCTTGCCCGACAAATCTGGGAATTAGGAAGTAGGTTCGCCTGTACGTGGCCCGCACATACGCTCGCCCGAACGCGCGGTGCGTGTGTGCGCTCAAAGCACATATATGTGCTTTGAGCTCGTCGGATGAGGGGCTAGACGTTTTATAATACCTATTTTGTGTGGCCTCGATGGCTGCGCGTGTTTACACACTCCTGATGGTTTATGTTTAAAAACTTGGTGAGTCAGCAGTCTTCGAGGGTTCGAATCTTCTGAGTTGCGAATTTATCAATTAATATAAATTAAATCGCACAAATAAAATTTTTCCTCATTATATTTCAGTCTGAAATTTTCAGGAACTGTTCGTAGGAAATTCGAACTGTTCGTCAAAAACTTTGAAATTTATTCATATATTTCTCATAGAAATGAGGATGTAATGTTTCATTTTTTTATTTCGTATCCGTGACCTATCTACAAGTTCGTGACATTTTCACGGATAAATTTTTTCCGTGTATCAGCTTACTAAGTACTGTAAGTAAATATGTATACTAAAAAGACTTATTCGCAGGGTAATGAAATTTACAGAAGAAAAGATATGAGAAGCCCAAAGTGGATTTATGCCAGGAAGATCATTGGATCAGATATTTAGCTTAAGACAGCTCACAGAAAAAAGCTTGAGAGTAGGAAAGAAAGTTTTCTGTGCATTTGTTGACCTCGAAAAAGCATTTGACAAGGTAAATAGAAGTGAACTATGGGAAGTCCTTAAAGAGTACGGAGTCAATGGATGGCTCCTAAAAGCAATAAAAACAATATATACAGGTAGTAAAGCGAGTGTAAGGGTAAATGGGAAACTGAGTGACTGGTTCAATGTTATGCAAGGTGTTAAACAAGGATGCGTTATGTCCTCATGGCTATTTATCATATGACGAAGAAGGTGTAGATCTCGAAACTGTGAAGGCACGTGGGTTAGCTTTCGCAGATGACAAGATTGTTATGGCAGAATCAGTCGAGGACTTGCAAAGCATGTTGAATAAGCTTAATACAAGCATGAAGAACATGGGCCTCAAAATTAACGTAAATAAAATAAAAATCATGGTGTTTGAGGAAAAAAGTGAGAAAACAATGTGCAACATTGTCCTAAATGATGAGAGATTAGAACAAGTTGACAAGTACGTATATCTGGGTAGCTTATTCACTAGCGATGGAAAAATAGATTGGGCGTTAGATAGGCGCATAAATAAGGGTAAGCAGATTATCGGTAGAGCAGGGTCCATTCTCAGAAATAAAAACATATCAAAAAAAGCTAAAATAGCCATACATAATTCTATATTCGTACCAACTGTACTATACGGTAGCGAGACATGGACATGCAAAGAAAAGGACAGGAGTAAAATTAACGCGATTGGAATGAAACCTCTGCGCACAATATGCGGGAAAACACTGATGGACAAAGTCCGAAACGAGACAATCCTCAAAGAATGTGGTACAGGAGAGACACTAGTTGACATATGGGAAAGAAATCAGTTAAGATGGTTCGGACATGTTAAAAGAATGAAAGATGAATGACTGACCAAACAAGTGTATAAAGGTAAAGTAAATGACAGAATGCCCAGAGGTAGAACGCCGAAAGAATGGTTAGAATCTGTGAATGAGACACTAATCCGAAGAGGCATAAGAAGCCATAGAAATACGAGAGCTTGCATGAAAAAATGCATGGTCGTGAAGGAAGCTAGAGTAGTATGCCAGGACAGAAAAGTGTGGCGACAAATAGTTTATAAAAAAAATGTAAGTAGAGTAAATGACGCCTGAAACAAAGACCTTGGATACTAATGAGCCCAAGTGGGGAACCACACATAACAATTTTGTGAGGCTCTTCACTTGGGGTGATCGCTAGAGAGATTGATCAGCAACCTGGGCCGGAGCAGTGTTGCGGAACGAACGTGTCATTCAAATAAATAACACGAGACTTCTAGATCAATCTAATATATCTATACCTTACACATATATACCTATCTACCTTACACCTATATACCTACCTACACACTACTATTTTCCAACCGAGCAAGTCACGCTTATCCCGAAAGGGAAATGGCTTAATGGAATAAAAATAAGCACTACATTTGTACGCAAAGGATAATTTGACAACACTAATAGGTTTCGAGTTTCACATATCAGAGTCACATGAAGCCAGCATTACTACTTTTTTTTCGTACCAAAAAAAATGCCTGGATTTTATGCTTAGCACAGATCTGGAACACTTAATTAGCATTAAATTCACTGCGCAATATTCCTGCGCAAAGGATAATTTGATATCACAAATAGATTCCGAGTTTCGCATACCGCAGTTGTGGCTTCAGCTGAAACTAGAATTACTTTACTACGTGTTTTTGACCAGAATTGCCGGGCACACATTTTTTTTCTGCAGCCTAAATTAGCACTAAATTATAGTGCTCAATATCGATATGGCCATGTTGTAATTCCAGCTTCCGGGACCTGTTCCTTTGTAGGTTCAAATATTATAGAGTCTCTTATGGAACTAATGCATCGTTTCGGGTTCCTTTGCAGCAAGTGGGACTCTTCTTATTTGCAGCTCCTTTGAAAACAAAATTTGTTCTAATTAATAATAATAAGAATAATTATTTTATGTAAATTCCTCTAAAAATGCGTTTAGAGTTAAAATGTTACAGGTTAAATAGTTAATATAGCAATTTACTTTTTTTTCCGTGACCGAATGGACAAAAAATAAAATGTTTTTTTCTTTTTATTTAGTTAATGTCTGAAAAGAATTTTTAAGAATTTGTATACAGTGAGGCCAAATTCATAGTAGTCATAGTCATAAGTGCGAAAGAGATGCTCGTATGCTCCATCTACTAGTGTCCCACTTGCACTCACGCTTCCCTATGACTACTATGAAGTTGACCTTACGGTATACATAAATTACAAGAAATTGTCGACTTTAAATTAAAGGATAAGTGTTTCTTTTTTCCTGGAATTAATAAATTTTAGTGTTTCAAATTGTAACTTGTGTAAGGAAAATCGTAAGCGTGGCTATTTTACGTTGTAATACTCACAAAATTCCACAAAATATGCATTCAGAGTTCAAATGACATAAAATCACTATTCCTAATTCTTAGTATTTTGTAAAAGATATTTCATTAATTTGATGAACATCAAAATGAAATATTATATAGCTAGTTAATGTGTTTTAATACTGTGCGGTTACATTCTTTTAATTGCCTAAAACGCGTCACGCGTTTAGAAGATTGGCTAAATAAACCAGGCACTTGGACGCCAGGTAAGGATTTCGTCCCGAATTCTTCTGATGTGAGCGCCGACAGTCGACTAAATGTCTAAATCCTCTAACTGCCTATGATATAGGTACATACAGGTACATAAATGTTTAATATGGAATAATAAATAATACATTTAAACTGCAGTGTGCAGCCTGAACAACATAGAATATGCATAGGTATACAATTATACATATTTATGAAGACATGAGAATGACAACAAATTGAAAATTCAGTCTCTGGATGTATACAAGTATATAAAAAATTATTGTTATAAAAGTGATATATGAAGATTGAAGAATGCAGTCTTTTCCAAGTTTCTGTATACTTAAAACAACTTTAAATAGTATTTGCACTGCAGGGTCTAAACGTTACCTATAATTGAATAATAATAATATAATAATTAATTTTATAAATAATTAATTATGTAATTAATTTGTTACGTATAATTGTTCTGGAGCTTCGCAGCCATTTCTCATTATAGGACCCAGTGATCTGTTAATTTTAGTAGGTTCTCAGGTATACACGAAAAGACTAGTTGAGATTACTGAATTTCTGATAAATTCTATTCATATGTTAAGAACATAAAAAGAAAAACATTTGATTTCTTTTGCAATTCGGTTGCGGAAAAAAGTAAATGGCTAACTTTAACAGTTGACATTTCTAAATCTTCTAAATTTACACGACATATATGTGGGCAATCTTTTCTCTGCTAAATCATAGTGTCAGTGGACCTCTTTTTAATTGTGTAAAGGGGGTAGGTCTCGTCCAACGGGTTGTCAGGACACACAGGGGCTAAATTTTTTGAAGTTTTACCCTATCCGCTTATTTTTAATAATTCATAACTTCTACTACAGTCATGCTAACATCAAAGAGGGTCTTTTTTATAAAGTTAAAAAAACATTTTGTATACAAAAATTAATTTACCCTTGATTTTTCAATTTTTAAAGTTACTGTTTAGTTTTTCTCCAAATGCGAACCTTTTTATTTTCTTTAAAATAATATTAAAAGAAAGCTTGATTCTTTCCTTTTCAAATCATCCTAGGCTGAAAATAGGATGGAGGAATTAATTGCCGTACAGAGGGTCTTAAGGCCCTTTATCAGAATGGGTAATCGGTTCTTAACTTTGTTGCCGCACGCTTGAATATTTTTGTCTAATTTTTTGCATACATCATCTACATAGTAATATCTCGAATCAATCAGAGCCGGTTTTCCAAAAAAATGTTTATATTTTGTTTATTAATCGAAAACGTAAGAACAATAGCATTGACGCTCGTGTTAGCTGTCTTTGCATGTTCGCCGCGTGTCTGCTGACCCTTGTCAAATGATAGGAGGCAGCATCAGGTACGAATAACCATTTCATTTTTATGAGATTAAGTTCGGTTACAAAAACTGAAATTATGAAAGCATGGCTTGATACAATTCTAATTAGTAGAATATATTTATGTATGTAATTAGAAGAAAGTAAAAAAAAGATTAATGAAAATCGATTCATATTTGCAGAAATAATGGAAACCTGTAGGTAATAAATGAATTCTGTGCATATCCTCGATCCACTGTTTATTGTTTAGTAAATGGATGCAGTAGATTCAGAAAACATAAAAAATAGAATGTACTTGAAGTTACGAACGTTTATATGAACGAAATTAAAGAGAAAAAAAATTTAGATTTTTTTTTTCGCTTAAATCAGTTAAGATTGTCGATATTTAAAAATTTAAGAACGTCAAAAATCCTCTTTTATTATCCCGCGATTACAGAGCGGGTGAGAATTTTCGGCAAGACCTCTAAAAACCATCTTTACAGTATGCTCACATAAAATGTGAAAAATGACAAGTTTGATTATCGATATTTGAGAATATAAAAACGTCAAAAATCTTCCTTTTTTTCCCCCTAATTATAGACCAGATAAAAATTTTCGACAAGACCACTAAAAACCACCCTTACAGTATGCACACCTAGAATGTTCAAAATGACAAGTTTGATTGTCGATATTGGAAAATATGAAAACGTCAAAAATCTTCTTTTTGACTTCATAAAAATGTATCGTTTTTATCAGCTCAGTCGAACTGGAGCCTACAATATTCAAGCGATTTGTTTAAAAATTTCTGAATTAATTGACAGGTATTGAAATTCCATACATGGAAAACAGTCTGGATTCCCGGTCATAAGCAAAATTCCCGGGGGTTTCCCGGTTTTTTCGCGGTCCAATAAAATTCTCATCCTAATGAGAAGGCATTGGTTTTATGTAAAATTTGTCTTAGTCGGGTTTCATCAAATCTCCACGTTTTGAGACCCACTAAGTCAGAAAAAAACGATTTTTACGAAGGTAAAATCTGTCTGTAGTCTGTTATATGTAGTCTGTCTGTATTTTGTAATCTGTCTGCAGTCTGTACACACTTTTTTAAGACCTAAAAGAAAAAGACAAGTTCGTCAGTCAGCTATTTTGGATCAAAATTCAAAAAGTTTTTGCATTTTCTAACTTTTTGAGACCATTTTTTTAAGTGTTGAAAATTCTATGTACCTACAAGATTATCATAACAACTTTTTGAGTTTTCTTCAAAAAATCGAACATTCAAATTGTGTGCTCGAGCAGCAGGCAGATTTTTTCTATGTATATTATGTTGAAATTCCTATTTCTATGTACACATGGACTTCAAAAAATCACAAAAAGACATCTAAAACTTGGTCAGGGGAAAAATATTTGACCGCGAAAAACCCGGGAATTTCAAATTGCCTGATCACTAGAAACCCTGAAAGATAACAACTTTTTCCCCAATCTGAATATTTTTAAATGTGGAATTTCGAAAGTATGCAAACACCATTTTTAAAATGTTGTAGAAGAAAAAAATACGTTCTCTAAAATAGAATTTGTAATCAAGGTCAATAGAAACGAATACGTACTTCAGAGATATATATCAGTACTGAATTGAAAAAATGGAAAAAAGAAGTACTTGTTATGAACCTTTTGTGAATTAAAGTATAAGGTAAATGTACTGGTTATCGTCACTGCATTAGTTATCGTCAGATGGCCCAGTATTTTTCATATAACAAGATTCGCTCTTGCCGCGTGTGATAAAAAATGTGATTTTAGGTAAGTTTAAATATCCTACTATCAAATTAGTATACTTTTCTGGTGTTAATACTTGGTTACGTGTCTGACGATAACTAACGCATTTGCATAATTTGAATTTTAATCGTGAATAAAAATTGACTCCAATCAAATATCATGAGAAGTGATCAAAATTGAGTTTTTCTATACCTGCTTTAATCGGTTAAGCCCTTTGTGAAAATAAGAATTGTGTTTTAAATACAATTATAAGCATTTTTAATTCCCATTTTGACGATTACTAGTGCATTTACCTTAGTCTAGCTTTACGTAAAGCTAGCATTACCATGGTAGAAGTGTTTGTTAAATCGACTTTTTTCATTCACAGGAATTGAGGGCTCATTTAGGGCTCTTGAAGTACCCTCGGCGCAATTTTTCAAAAACAACCCCTATCACAGAAAAACTACCCTGAATAACAAATATGCACTAATTAAAAAAGTGAGTACATCTGAATTAAGGGCTCATTTTAGGCTCTCCAACGACCCCAAAATCAATTTTCCAAAACCATCCCTTAACATTCGAAAACTACCCGTTACCCAAATGTATTCACGAAGTGCAAGAAAAAGTATTGCATCAGTTTGAAATATTTTTTAGTTGTCCGAAAACACCAAAAACTATTTCAAAACCCACCCCAAAACTCGGAAAACACCCTGTGAAGGAATTTTACATTAAACTGAGAATGAAGTATTTCCGCAGTTTTTGCTTTTCTTGGACTGTGCACAAACAGTGTATGCCTTATGCCAGAATTAAGGGCTCATTTAAAGCTCATTTCATACCCAAAAACCAAATTTTGGTCCCTGCATTTAAAAAAAATGCATGGTACTGCCAGCTTTACGTAAAGCTTACGTAAAACTTTTTTCTTACACAGGAATTGAGGGCTCATTCAGGGCTTTTGAATGACCAAAGGCGCAATTTTTCAAAAACAACCACTATCACAGAAAAACTACCCTAAATGTACAACAGCAGTGACGCTCAGTGGTGGCTGTTTCTGTGCTTTCGCTGCGTAGCCGTGTACAATTGGCGAAGCGTTCCAGGCAGATAACCCGCGGCGAGTCGAATCATCTGGAATGAAAAACCCTTTTATTGTTATGAGATTATTGCCTGTTACAAAAATTGAAATTATGAAAGCATGGCTTGATTCAGTTCTAATTAGCTGAATTAATTTATTTATATAATTAGAAGAAAGTAAAAAATTGATTCATGAAAATCGGTAATATTTGCAGTATTAGTGGAAATAAAATGTGTTCACAAAAGTATAGGACCTGTGCTAAAACGTTGATACTACTTCCTAAATCTGAAGTAATAATTAGTAATTCCTAAATAAAATAAATTCAATTCTCAAGTTAGGCTTAGTAATTGGAATACGCCTTACTAAATAAATTAGCAGTTTTCTACTAAAGATTGTGAGAAATGCTTACGAAAGCAATTACTAAACGACTTTGCAATATTTCAGGAGTACAAAACTATTTCCTATTTAGAATTTAGATGTAGAGCGTATGTTTATTCGTCAGTCGATGAAAATTATCATTTTCACCTTGTGCATTTGAAAAGATGATTACAAATACACATTTAAAAAAAAGGTTATGAATCCTTGAATTCTAAAAATAAATATTGAAACATTAAATTTAAACAAATTTCCACGAAAAAAAGTACATTTTTTTAATTTTCAATCCTAAAACATGGGGGGACATGGGGCACTTTTCCAATAAAAAAAAACTAAAGTTCATTGCAAATCCGCTTCTCGAAGTTATGTTAACAATTAAATACTCAAAAGTCTTTAGCACCTTCAGAGTCGAGTATTTGAATCCTCAATGTTGTTGGTAGAACTTCACTTTACACTGTTTATGGACAGTCCAAGAAAAGCAAAAACTGCTGATATATTTCATTCTCAGTTTAATGTCAAATTCCTTCGCGGGGTGGTTTCCGAGTTTTTAGGGGAAATTTTTGAAAAAGTTTTTGATGTTTTCGGACAACTAAAAAATATTTCAAACTGATGCAATACTTTTTCTTGCACTTCGTGAGTACCTTTGGGTAACGGGTAGTTTTCGAATGTTAAGGGATGGTTTTGGAAAATTGTTTTTGGGGTCGTTCGAGAGCCTAAAATGAGCCCTTAATTCTAATGTACTCACTTTTTTAATCAGTGCAAATTTATTTTGTAGGGTAGTTTTTCTGTGATAGGAGTTGTTTTTGAAAAATTGCGCCGGGGGTAATTTACGAGCCCTAAATGAGCCCTCAATTCCTGTGAAAGAAAAAAGTTGATTTAACAAATATTTCTACCATGGTACTGCTAGCTTTACGTAAAACTGGCGGTACCATGCATATCTTTTTTAAATCCAGAGCCCAAAATTTGGA
Source organism: Andricus quercusramuli (assembly GCA_932178445.1). Taxonomy (NCBI): domain Eukaryota; kingdom Metazoa; phylum Arthropoda; class Insecta; order Hymenoptera; family Cynipidae; genus Andricus; species Andricus quercusramuli. The sequence goes on along the minus strand of CAKNXH010079057.1, from coordinate 15,084 downwards.
TTTTGGGTATTAAATGAGCCTTAAATGAGCCTTTAATTCTGGCGTAGGCTATACATTGTTTAGGCATGGTGGTACTTCCAGGATTACCCACCTGCTTGTGTCCTTTTTCCAAAAAGGTAATTTTTTGTTTTTAATTATTTTTATAAAAAGAGTTTATAAAAAATTTGTAGATCTTTTTTGGTTGAATAACTTTTGTCTTCTCATTTTTTTTTCGTTTCTTATGTTGTTTTTCCAAAAGTTAGATTTTTTATTTTGAATCTTGTTTTTTACGATTAAAAGAAAATCCACTTGTTCTATCTAAAAATTATCATACAAAAATTTTTAGATCCTTTTTGGGCGAACAACTTTTTTTTATTAATTTTTTTCCGTGCCTTGTGCCGTTTTTCAAAAAATTTAATTTTTTCATTTCTAATGTTATTTTTTACGATTGAAGCAAAGACTACGCATCTTATCAAAAAAATTATTACTGACACATTTTTAGCTCTTTTATGGATGAGCAATTTTTTTCATAGTTTGTGTCGTTTGTCCAAAAATTAATTTTTTATGTTATTGTTAATTTTCTAATTTTCAATCAAAGAGATAAATTTTTAAGCAGAAGGATAAGTTTTCAACTAGAATGATGAATCATTAACCAAAAAGATTAATTTCCAATAAAGAAGTTTCACTTTCTACTAAGTAGTTAAGTCCTAACCAAGAAAGATGAATTCTCAAATAAAATATAATAGTTGATATTTCAACCAAAAAATATTTTAATTTTAATCTAAAAACAGCTGAATTCCACCAGAAAAGACGAATTTTCAAGAAAATGGTTCAATCCTCAACCAAAAAAAGCCAAGCGTCTCATCAAAAAGTAATCGACCTTGCGTCGTTTTCCCAAAAATGTAATTTTTCCATTGTTAATGTCATTTTTCACGAAAAGAACAAAAACTACGCATCCTATCAAAAAATAATTAATAACAAATTCGTGGCTCTTTTTTAGGTAAACAAATTGTGTCTGTTTATTTTTTTTGTCTCTTGTTTCGTATGTCTAAAAATTCCATTTTTCTATTTTTAGTGCAGTTTTTTACGAATAAAACCAAAACCACGCGTCCTATCAAAAAGTGATTTGAGAAAAATTTGTAGATCCTTGTTGAATGCACAATTTTTGTCGATTCATCTTTTTTCGTATCTTGTATAGTTTGACCGAAAAATTGAATTTTTGATTTTTCATTATTTTTTGTGCGGTCAAAATTTGAATTTTCGATTTTGCATGAAAATTCAAAAAGTTCTAGTGATACTCTCTAGGGTTTTCGAAATGCAACGTTTTTCTTTCCGTGATATTTCTTCATATCGTGCGTTGTTTGGTTTAAAATGTTCATTTTCGTTTGTTTTTTGGAATTTTGTAAATGCTATAACTCCGGTAGTTTTTTTATTTTTATCAAAAAAAGTTATAAGGATACATTGTTCGTCTTTTTGAGTACTATTAATAACCGTACATGGAATTTTCAAATCTTGAAAAAAGTGGTCCCAAAAATTTTGAAAATGTGCTCACTTTGAATTTTTATTCAAAATGGCTAGCTAACTAACTTGACCGTCATTTTAGGACACTTGAAAAATATACCAAAGCCCAATCCGTCAATTCCGAGGTCAATTCTTTCGAAAATGTGGACTTAAACGTGGACATTTGACAAAAACGAGAGGGGTAAAATTTTACACAAATCTAGTACCTTCTCTGATGAGAATGTAAAAAGGACTATTCTTTACATACGGCAATTGATTGCAATTGATTAATCAAATTATTATTGCTTAAACAATACATGCTATACGTTCTAAGATAAGGAAATACTGGATATGATGTAAGAGATCCGAGAAAAGTGGGCTTTTCTTCACCTTCCCTGTGAAAAGGCGCAAGTGAGGGGCCATTCACAAAATATGTGATACATTTTCCAGGAACTTCTGACCCCCCCCCCCCCCTGCATGATACTTTTCCATTGTTCTTCACATGGAGAATGATACTTCGACAGACTCTCCCCCACCCGTAATCGTATCACGTATTTTGTGAATGACCCCTGAATGATTATTAATTGTTTAAATAATTGTTAATATCCTAAACAAAAAAAATAGTGTATGTAACATTCATTAATTGTGTCATCAGTTGCATAAGAGAATATTATTTTAGGAATTAGAGGGAAAAAATTGTTTAAACAAATAAGAATTATGTAAACAAATGAAAATTGGTAGAAAAATTGCTAAATATCCTTGAAAAAATATTACTCTCAACATCCGTTAATTGTGTAATTAATAACTTTTCACACTTTACAGGGGAAACAATTGTTTAAACAAATAAAAATTGTGTAAATAATTACCAAATATCATTTTAAAAGATTTTACTCTCAACATTCGTTAATTGTGACGTTAATTTCAGAAAATAATGACTTTTTAAATGAAATTTATTTGCAAAAAGAGATCTTCTCCTTTCACTCCGCTGGGATTCGAACACCAGATCAACTGATTTCCGGTCAGGTGCTCGAACCAATTGAGCTACAGAGAGATCAGAGTAAGAATCCCTTTTTCTGAAATACGCTTTTTATTTAGCAAGATGTTATATACAAATCACAGATTCCTAGTAAATAATAACTTTACTATTTTAAGGAAAAAAAATTGTTTAAACAAATGAAAATTGTTTAAAGAATTACAAATTATGTTTCATAAGCAATACTTTTCTTGACATTCATCAACTTCATACATTTTATCCCGAAAGATAATAACTTTTTATAACTCACAGGAAGAAAAAAATTGTAAAAATAAATAATAATTGTTTTAAAAATTCTAAATTATTTTTAAAATAATTGAAAACTTCTATTTTGCATTTTCTGGGGCATTTTCCGGGCACTACAAAAGTGAATTGGCGGTCCAATTTGAATGTTATTGGATGGAAATTATTCCTTGAACATTATTCAAGAGGTTACTATACTTTAATTCACAAAAAGTTTATAACAGGTACTAATTTATTCCTTTTGGCCTCAATTAAAAATTTTATTTCAGAGAACGTTTTTGTTTCTTCTACAACATTTTAAAAATGGTGTTTGCATCCTTTTGGAAGTCCACCCTTCAAATATTCAGATGAGGGAAAAAGTTGTTATTTTCCAGTCTGTTTTCCATATATGGAATTTCAATATATGTGACCGTCCGTGAAGAAAGGGACCTAATGCGTCAAAGATGAATTTTACAGAACGGGCGATCGTAGGAGAGCTTGCTAGTCAGCATTTGAGTAGTGAGGATGCGTCTATGAAAAGTAGCCTATGGTTGTAGCTCAATAACAAGAAAAGTAATTAACTTAGAAAAATTTTGATTATTGGAAGTGTAAGAGTAACTCAGATACTATCGATTGGCGTAAGAAAATGAAATTTGATTTTTTCCGCATTAGGTCCATTTTTTCGCGGACGGTCGCATATGCCAATTAATTCTGCAATTTTTAAGCAAATCGCTTGAATATTGTAGGCTCCAGGTCAACTTAATTGATAAAAACGATTAATTTTCCATGACTGGTGCAGTTTTGTGGAATGGCACCCGCTCCCGGTGAAATTCTACGGTTGTCTTTAGATTAGGTATACAAAAACTAGACAACATAGCTTCTCCGTTTGGACTCAGTTTTATTATAATCAGAATTTCCCGACGATTGCTATGGGCCTTTAATCATTTTTATCAGTGCTGGCAGTAACGTAATTTTTGTGTAATATTGTGAACACTGTAAAAAATTAAAAAATGGTACCACTTAGAATGGTAAAATTACCAACAAAAAATTGGTGCAATTTTACTACTTTGATTATGGGATGAATAACACTTGCATGTCAGAAGTGCCAACCAATCTTGTAACTTTACCACTTTTAGACTGACACTATAGCAAGGCGTTGTAGAAATACAGTTTCTGCTTGTGAATCTGTGACTTTCAGAGTAGGTAATAAATGGACCTACTTTCAGAGTGTTAATTTTGTTAACGCTGGTAAAATTACGGAAATTGTTAAAAATTCCTTTTTCCAACGAAATCTTACGTCTTGAAATTTGAGAATTGATAACGCGGGGAACTTGCACAGCTCTTAACGTAGTATAAGTACAAGTAATTGTAAAGTTTTAAAGTTGCCCCTTCTGCCTCATGTCAAAGATATTTTGCTCATGTTCAAAGAACTCTGAAGAACTCGGAGCAACTCAGATTCTCAAGAGTCGACTTCGACAAGTATTATTGTGTTTTGGCTGTGATATTTTGTGTACGTCGTTTTTCAACGACAAAATTTGTATGGAAAAAGACGAATTATTCACATTTTGTATGTAGATGCTAAAGTTACCATGTTGAATAAGAACAAGAATATTTCAGGTTAGAATAGTATCCCCTACAAATTCATAACGCATTGTAATTTTACAGAATCTGTCTGGAAACTTACACAACCTAAGAGTTGAAATCCATATTAAAATTGAATATTCGTTAATGTCAGTGAAAACGTTACTTTGGGAGTAGGTAATAATCGGACCTACTCTGAAAGTGGTAAAATTACCAGAAATTTTTTTTACAGTGTACCTAAATATTTGACATTTTTTAAAACAGAAGAAAATCTAGCGAAAGAGAT
>CAKNXH010079057.1:0-10083 GCA_932178445.1 Andricus quercusramuli | reverse complement strand
GCATTATAATATTTTTTATCTTTGTGATTAATATAGATATATTTATTTTAAAGGTATTTATATCTATTTCCTATTTATAGATGTGATTTTATAGGTCCTCCTATACCACGTTTCAAAATAAATATTTAATATCAAAGCAAAAAACTTGATTTTTTCGTTTTTAGGAACCTAATAACGTAATAATACCTTTATGTATGACAAAAGCAAATGATATTTCGCATAATCCAGATTTTTGAAGCAGAATTTCGCATAATAATCAATTTTCCATAATAATCAATTTTCCATCGCATAATTTGAAGATTTTCAACAGCAGAAAAAATTGTCCCTACATATCTCGAACCCCTTTACAACAGGCCTGCCCAAAGTAGGGGAAAACTGTGTATTTGCCAGATTGGAATTTAACACCACCACCGACCTCTACTGACTCTACTCATTCAACTTCACGAGAGCGACCACCCCCCAAGCCTCTGGACCTGACAAGAGGGAAGTGGTGGTGGAACTTGAACATGTGGTAAATAAGCAGTTTTCCCCTACTTGGGCAGGCCTGCTTTACAAAATACGTGTCAAGAGCCCTCACCCCAATACAAATTTTTCCCAACCTCATAAAAATATTGATTTCTGAAAGACAGAATGTGAACCGCAATGATACAAATCTTGAGTCTGAAAATATTTCTAATGGTAATTTTAACCGAATGAATTCGTAATAAAAATTATAATTTTGAAATTGTACTGCTAATATGATCCAGTAGTGTGGTCCAAAAATTCGACTTTCGATTTTTGGTGATCGATCTCTCCCAATTTATTCGTTTTCCGAAAAAAGAAATTCCTTCTTTTAAAACCGGTCAACATTAACCCGAGCGCCGAGACTTTTAAAATTAACATGGGGTTTCCGAAAAAATTGAAAAAAGAAGTACTTGTTCTTAACTTGTTATATTAAAGTTTAGTCTCCTCTTAAAAATTGTTCAAGGAATAATTGCCACCCAAAAATGTCCCAAAAGGTGCAAAATTGCAGTTTTCGATGGGTCCTAAAAGAAAGTACGCAACTCACGGTGACAAATAGAATCTAAGCAACTCACTGTAGCGGATTGAAACTACGTAACTTCATTTTTGCGGATTTCTTGTTACCGTCAGAAACTGTTGGAGTGTGTTGAAAGCCGTGATAAAAACGCTTCAATTTGTCTATTGATTGATTTAAAGCTTATTAATTAATAAATAACAAATTCACGCAACTCGTTTTTGCAAGTGGATTCCGTGATGAAAGTACGTAACTCGGCTAAAATAGTTATGCCCTTCACCGTGGCGCCAGTTTTGCTGTCATTGACTTGCATGGATTATGAAAAACCTAACCTCAAGCGAAGTAATATAATCGGATTTTATGTAGATCAATATTTATAATTTATAAATATTTTGGTATTAAAGACGAAGCTTACATGATATGAAAGTCCTGGCGGAGAAGGAAAAGTCGACTGAATTTGAAACTTCTAAAAAGTTTGAGGTTAGATCAAACAACACACTATTGAAGATACATAGAAAACATCACTAACTGTTTTAAACATAAAGTTCAGGTTATACTTTATTTTGCGATGATTATAGGATCACTAGGAATACTTTAATATCTGAAATAATTAAACTTGAATATTGTGAAGACAACATGAAACTTTCAACACGGTTTCCTAAAAACTTGCATTTTGTTACTTGCGTATTTTCTATCCGTCCCAACGAGTTGCGTAGATTCTATTTGTCAGCGCCAGTTACTTAGATTCTATCCGTCACCGTGAGTTGCATACTTTCTTTTAGGACCCATCTTTTTATGTAAAATTCATGCTAAATATGGTTTTTTTTCAACATTAATTATTTATGTTAGATAAGTTACAAGTGCCAAGTATTTTAAAACTAATTTTCAATTAATTAAACAATTATTATTTGTTTAAACATTTTTTCCCCCTGATAATCGTGAAAAGTTATTATTTTTTGGTTTGAATGATACGGATGATGAATTTCAAGAATAATATTTCTTTTTTAACACATTTGGTAATTATGTAAACAATTTTTATTTGTTTAAACAAGTTTTACCCTGCAAATTGTAAAAAGTTATTTTTTCTTGAATTAATGGCACAATTACTGAATGTTAAAAGTTATTTTTTTTTCAGGGTACTTGGCAATTAATTAAACAATTTTCATTCGTCGAAACAAGTTTTGCATCTGTAAATCGTTAAAAGTTATTGTTTTTTGGAATTAATGTCGCACGCAATGAATGTTAAGAGTGAAATTCTTTGTGAAAGACAGTTCGCAATTATTTAAACAATCAATATCACGTACAGCATTAAATTCGGAACAAACGTTAGGAAAGCGATTTTTTATTTCTTGTTTAAACAAATTGCTGTGTTAATAAATATGGCGGAAAAAATAGGAAATTTCAAATTATTATTTTTTATTGAAGTGCAAAAATGAAACTATACTCTAAATCGTCGAAAATGCATGCATAAATATTCACCGAATGTAAATAATTTGTTTAATAAACGAAACATTTGTTGTAAACAAATTTTATAAACAAATATGTGGTTTGTCCTTTTTTATCAGCGCAATTTTGTTTTGCTATTGAAAACAAAAGAAATTAACACAGAGAACTATATAACAACAATTACAGTAAATAATTAAAAGGTGTAATTTATATTACTGTGATATTCATTTGTCCATACTAGTATCGTGTGATTGGAAAAAAAAATTTTTGTTCAGAAAATGTAAATTTTGACGGTATGTTTACGTATTTTGTTTATAACAATTATAAACATTCATTTTTACTACTTTTTTTATTATATAGTTGAAGGGTAGAAATGCAAAAGGAGTCAAGCGCCAAATTTTCGAAATCGGGTTTATTAGCTCAAAAAATCAGATAAATTCTATTACACATGCCTGCGAAAGGATTATTTTGGGGCATCATTTTTCAAAATTCCCACTAAAAAAAGAACAGCTGGAGGGGTCAAGCGCCTATGTGTCATTTGAAGTTGAAATGTCAGTTTTACACCATTTCGAAGTCATAATTGGATTTTCAAAATGCGCGTAACTGCATGATTTTTTTAAAACAAACTTTTTGGAAATCAATTCGTCCATTCAATAGCTAGAATTCAAATTTTTAGTTTTTTCTTAAACTGCAAATTGACTCCACAATTAATGCTGAAAGATGTTAAAAGTCGATACGGACCCAAAATCTAACCTCGAAACGTGACCTGTTTCATTCATTTTCTCGAAACCGGATAGCTTTTTGTGAGCAAACTTTTTTTAGTTCGATAGAGCATGAATCTATCTCGAAAGTACTTTCTTATTTTTTTCTTAAATGGTCCCGCTGCATTTACAACATGTTTGTAGTCTCTCCTGAAAAAAAGTGAAAAATGGCGCTTGACTCCTTTTGCATTTCTACCCTTCAGTTCTCTGTGTTAATTTCTTTTATTTTCAATAACAACACAAAATTTGCGCTGATAAAAAAGGACAAACCACATATTTGTTTATAGTTTACAACAAACGTTTTGTTTATTAAACAAATTATTTACATTCGGTGAATATTTATGCATGCATTTTCGACGATTTAGAGTATAGTTTCGCTGTTTGCACTTCAATAAAAAATAATAATTTGAAATTTCCTATTTTTTCTGCCATATTTATTAACACAGCAATTTGTTTAAACAAAAAATGAAAAATCGCTTTCCTTACGTTTGTTCCGAATTTAATGCTGAGTATTTACAAAAAAAAAACTTAAAATCGGGTAAAAAGTACGACATATGGACGAATTTGACCGCGAAAATCCATTTCTGGACCACTGTGGGGCGCGCGATTGTTGAATCTCGCGCTTCGCGCTCGATTATTTATTCATCTCGCGCTACGCGCTCGGAAGTACTTACACCGCCCTTTACGCTCAGTTCCTCCAGATTTTTGAACTTCGTGTTCGACTTCGATGAAAAGAATATTTGCAAATATTCTAAAATTATCAAAACCTCTACATATGAAGTGATTGTTAAATTTGTTTTTATTTTCAACTGAAAATGAACTTTATTTACTTAAGGTTCTATCGACCTTAAGGAACACATTGTCATCCAGACACTCGCGCTTCGCGCTCGATATTTGATTTGAACATAATTTGAACCTTGCGTTCCATGCTCGGTTCTGTGCACCGTATGATAGAAACAAAAAGGTTTGAGTGCACTTACGGCGCGCGATTTACACTGATCGCGCACTTCATGCTTTGTGTTGTATGTTCTTCATATACAAATTACTAAATTTGTATTTGATTTCAAATGAAGAATAATGATATAATTTAGGCGACAAATTTTATTAGTTAAAATTTTATTTTAGCTTGTGCCGTTTTTCAAAAAAGTTCATTTTTCTTCATTTTGAATATATGCTTACAACAAAAATTGATTACAAGTTTATAAATCTTTTTTGAATGCACAATTTTTGTTCATTCGTCTGTTTTCGTACCTTGCATTGTTTTTCCAAAAATTTGATTTTTTTACTGTCAATGTTATTTTCACGAATAAAACAAAAACTACGCATCCTATCGAAACACGATTACTAACAAATTTGTACCCCTTCTTTGGATTAAAAATTTTTATCTTTCTGATTTTTTTCGTAGCTCGTGTTATTCGTCTAAAAATTTAATTTTTCTCTTTTCAATACTGTTTTTTACAAATAAAACAAAAACTACGCGCCATATCAAAAAGTGAATAATAACAAATTTGTAGATCTTTTTTAGCTGCACAATTTTGGTCAATTCGTCTTTTATCGTATCTCACATAGTTTGACAGTAAAATGGAATTATTTATCTTTTATTATTTTTGTGTGCGATCAAAATTTGAATTTTTGATTTTTCAAAAAATTAAAAAATTTGTTATGAAAATATTGTAGGGTGTTCAAAAAGCAACGTTTATCTCCTCCTGACTTTTTTTCATATCGTGCGTTTTTCGGGTTAAAATGTTCATTTTCGTTTGTTTTATGGAATTTTGAAAATGCTATAACTCCGGTAATTTTTTTTTATCCGAAAAAGTCATTAGGATAAATAGTTCGAGTTTTCGAGTACTGTGAATAGCCGTACATAGAATTTTTAAATCTTAAAAAAAATTGTCTCAAAAATTTTCAAAATGCGTTAACTTTTTGAATTTTAATACTAAATAGCTGATTAACGAACTTGTTCTTTCTTTTCAGGCCGTACAAAAGTGCGCCAAAGCACAATCCAATCTGATTATTTTTTCGAAAGTTATCGTGCCTACAGACTACAGGCAGACAGACACCTTCGTGAAAATCGTTTTTTCTGGCTCAGGGAGTCTCAAAACGTTGAGATTTGATGAAAACCTACTAAGTCAAATTTTACATAAAACCAATACCTTCTCATTATGATGAGAATGTAAAAAACTAGAATTTTCTTCATCTTTCCTATGAAAAGGTCTAAGTGCTTGATTATTAATTATTTCAATAATTGGAAAAATGTCTTCCACAATAATTATCACTTATAACATTCAGTAACTGCATCATTATTTCTAGGAAATAGTATCTTTTCAAGATTTACAAGAGAAAAATATTGTTTAAACAAGTAACATTTTTTTAACTAATTGTAAACTATCTTCCACAGAAAATATCACTCTTATAATTTATTCAATACGTTATAGATTCTAGAAAGTAGTAACTTTTCAAGAGTTACAAGGGAAAAATGATTTTAATAGATGAAAATTGTTTAAATAGATGCAAAATATCGGTAAAAATATATTACTCTCAATATTCGTTAATTGTGTGATCAATTCCATAAAATAATACTTTTTAACCCATTAGCGCCTGAATTAATTTAGCTTGCTTGACAAGCTTCAGGTTAGTTCGTGCGGTTGCGACACACAGGCGACAATTGACGCGCAAATTTCAAACAACGTCAAAGTGATGCTATATGGCATCGCTAGGCGCTAATGGGTTAAGATTCACAGGGGAAAATTGTTTAAACAAATAAAAATGGTTTACATATTTACCAAATATTTTGAAGAAGAAATAATATTTTTGAAATTCATAAACAGTATCATTTATCCCGAAAAGTAATCACTTTTCACGATTTACAGGCGAAAATATCAAGAAATACCATCTTCAGTATGAATTTTGCATAAAACTTATATTTTACGTTTTTTGGGCACTTTCCGGACACAATACGAGGGGGGGGGGGGGCCAAACAAAAACTTTTAAGGTGGAAGTTGTTCCTTAAACACTCCTTAAGAAGTTAATAAACTTTAATTTACAAAGAGCTAATAACAAGTACGTCTTTTTTCCATTTTTTTCGAAAACCGGGCTTCTCCGATTCAAACCCACATGCTAATTTCAAAAGCCTGGGGCATGGGTTAATGTTGGTGGATTTGAAAAAAAATGGAATTTATTTTTTCCGAAAAACCAATAAATAGGTCGGAATCGATCACCTGAAATCGAAAGTCGTATTTTTACAGGTATAAATTTTGACCGCCCTAATGATTCATTTTACAATTTTCTACAGACTTGTGCAAGTCAAGTTTTTCATGGGTTTTTTACACAACTTAACCAAATTTCCTAAACTAAGATTCTTGTACGAATGCAGTTTTTATTCGTTATAACTAACGAATCTACAGCAAAAACGATTTGAAATCAAGTTGAACATGTGAACAATAAAACAATCGCTTATCTTATATAATTTGTTATTACTCATACCTCAATTCTGTGCCGGCCTCGGGTTTGGTCGGCACAGAATAGAAGTCCTTTTTTCAGGTCAATACTCAGGATTGCTTTATCTAATCACTGACCTTGCAACAGAGGTATGTTATGGTGACACGACACTATTGAGGTATAGAGAAGTAACCTAATTCATAATTTAGGGATCATTTAGGGCTAATTTGGTGGGCCCCTATTCCTAAATTTAGGGCTCTATTATTTTTCGTAAAAAATTGTGTTTGCGCTAGCTTAACGTTAAGCTAGTCGAACATTGCTGTAAAACGTAATAAAATGATTTTACAGCAAGTTCACCTCATAAAATAATTTAGGGCTCTGAGAATATAATAATCAAAATTTAAAAAGAAATGTTTAAGGCCATGTGACGAGTGGGTCACGTGACCGGATTTTTACCTTACCGACACTTTTTTTTATTTGTAAACTTATGTTCACGCGAATAGCCACATCGAGTTAAAATTAGGAATAATAAATAAGAAATACTAACTAAGTGGGACGATGGTCGTGGGGGTTAAGGCATAGGCTTTGCACCCACTCCGTCGGCTTGCGGGTTCGATTCCCGCCTCGCACTCTGGAAGAGCCTCGGTGGCCCATGCGGTGAACACTTGCCTAGCTAGGGAGTTGTTCGTCTCCGGAGAGTCGTGGGACCGGTACCTCTAGAGAAAAAGGTTCTCTAAGTACTTAAGGCTGTTGCTCTTGGTGGTTCGGAACCCACCTTAAACTGTAGGCCCCCCTCCCACCATCAAGTAAGTGCGTGGGGGGGGGGGGGTGTAAAAGGAATAGGGAAGAGATATAAGAACAATGTAAACCCTTAGGGGACACATTAGAAGCTTCCATTCCAAATAAGAAATACTAAGAAATGCGGCTCTGGTCCTAAATTTTTATAATTATGAAAAAAGTTTTTTTTTTGTAAATAAGGTTTTTTTTGCTTTTTTCATAATTATTAAAATTTAGGACCAGAGCCGCATTTCTTAGTGCTTCTTATTTATTATCCCAAATTTTCAACTCGATGTTTTAAAATATTGGAGCCCTAAATTTGGGACTACGGGCTCAAATTAGTCCTTCATGAGAACTAAATTATGCGAGTGTTGCGATGTTGAAATATTTCCCTTGCATAATTTCAGGTTCATTTAAGGCTCCTGACATACCTTCGACCGAAAGTCGTGCGATTTTTCCTTTGACCTTTTTTTTTTGTTATATATGGTGTTCTGCCACCTTAACGTTATAATAAATACGTGGAGGAAATCACAAAACCCGTTCTTTCCACTCGCATAATTTAGTTCTCATTAAGGACTAATTTGAGCCCGTAGTCCCAAATTTAGGGCTCCAATATTTTTAAAAAATAGTGTTCGCGCTAGCTTAACGTTAAGTTGACCGAACATTGCTGTAAAACGTACTAAAAATGATTTTACAGCAAATTCACCTTATAAAATAATTTAGGGCTCTGAGAATGTAATAATCAAAATTTTAAAAAAATTGTTCAGACAATTTTTGTTTAAACAATCCTACTAAAAATGAATTAAACATATTTATTTTCTTACCCTACGTTAAGGCTATTTAGGGCTCTCCGAATATGATATTTGAACATTAAAAAAATGGTTTAAACAATTATTGTTTGAAAAAATGTATCACATTTTTTTTGATTTTCCTTGCATAATTTCAGGCTTATTTAAGGGGATTTGTCAGCGTTATAAAACGGTATTCCAGTTTCCGGCCGCACGGTTGAATATTTTTGTCTGATATTTTGCATACCTCATCTTAATATTTGTCTCTTTTGCTGTGAAGTCTCGGTTTTTTGAAAAAAAATTTATATTTGAAGTTATAAACAAAAAGAAAAGAACAATAGAAAAAAACGTAGTGGCGCTCAGTACTAGCTCAGTGTGTATTTTCGAGGCCTGGCCTATCGATCCCCGTTAAATTTACTCGGCAGACTCCCCGTAGCGTGAGCGAAGACTCTGGCGCGCGTCCAATTACCCGAAATGAATCACCCTTTCGCTGTTACGATATGCAGGCCGATTCAAAAAACTTAAGTTATGAAAAACTCGCGTGATTCAATTTTAATTAGCAGAAATAGTTTATTCATATAATTTCAAGAAAGTGAAAAAAAAAGATTCATGAAAATTAGTTAATATTTGCAGTAATAATAGAAATGTTGAAGTGCACACGATAGTATACAAATTTATTGATCCATTTTACCAGATCAATAAATCGGTTATAAATCGGCGAAAGCCGAGTCATGCCAAAAGTTTTCATTTCTTTATTTCCATTGCTTATAAAATTATCAAATAGAATGACATATGTATAATTTCCCAGAATATCTGAATTATCTTAAATGATTCAGAAGAGTCCAAGTTCGATAAAATCGCTCATTTAGAGATGTCGCGACAACAATTTTTTATGGCAATTGTGTATTGTTTATTTTTTATGAAAATAGTTATGGCAAATCTTTCTCACACAAACTGGAAGCAGTTTGATTGAAACAAAATCTTTCCAGGCCAAAGTGCCACTTGTTTTCCTAATATTAACACTTGTTGCGTTTTAAGAAATACTAGAGCATCATACGCGCGCTCCGCGCGCGACCAACTTGTTTCCATTTAATTATTTTATTTGGAAATGAAGTTCAATAAAATACCATGTAATTAATTTTTACTTCAATAATTTTGATTTGTACACGGCTTCGCATGGATTCCCTCTCACGATGCAGAATAAATCATTTTGCAACTCTAAACATTTTCATGCAACTTTGGAAAAAAAACCTATAAAATGTCGGCGCGTACAAATTTTCATAGAAATACACAGTAAATAATCTCGACTCGAGAAGAGTCCAGATGTCAACCCATTTCCAGCGTGCGTAGCACTCGGATGGATGACCATCTGCGACGTATACGACAGTGTTGTGTATTCGCTAAGGTTTTAACCTCGGTTTTAATTAATGTCGAGCAGGAGGTTTGACGGGAGGGTTTTTTCGACAAATTGCCAAACTCTTAATTTGCTCATTAAAATATTTTAAATAATTAATAAATCTTGGAAACTTGAAGAGCATAATGAAGTCATCAGAAAGATATTCTTAGTTAATTCTGTAAAAAAATTCGTTTGAAAATAAGAAAAATAATATTAATAATAAATAAAATAAATATAATATAATAATAATATAAAAAAATATTCGTTTAAAATAACCAAATTTTGATTTTTCTTATGTTTGTTTAAACGGCGATACCACGCTGAAAACACCAGTTCCCGTAAGATCACTGAAGTTAAGCAGTGTTGGGCGCGGTTAGTACTTGGATGGGTGACCGTTCGGGAATACTGCGTGGTGTTGGCCCGTCGTGGGTGTGGTGGACCCACACTGGTAGTATTTATCCA
>CAKNXH010079056.1:10744-34049 GCA_932178445.1 Andricus quercusramuli | reverse complement strand
CGCGCATGTATTGCCAACTGCTTATTTTTATGTGTCGTTCGCGTTCTCTGTTTGGGAGAATCAAGATTAAAATGACCGACTCAAGGTGTCGTTCCATGTGGGAAACTCATGAGAGTGAAAGAGACAAATAGATCCATACGTGTCTTAACAGCGGAACGCGAACGACACATAAAAATAAGCAGTTGGCAATTCATGTGGGCGCATTGCGTCCACGCTACTGCTATGTCAAGTCTACGTCAAGTCAATGGCTACGTCGGTTTCTCAACCCTATTGTGGACTCTCCATAAGATTACAACGACAGTCTTCGGAAGATTACCACGCTAGTGCAGGGTCCTTTTATTTCCTACGACCAACTGTGTAATTTGCAGCAACTGCAGTGGGACTCCGATGCTGTTTCGAAGTCAAAACTCTAACGAACCTCTCCTTCTATCTCCACACGTTAGAAAAAGAGGTCCGTTCGATTTTCGACACGGCATCGGAGTCCCACTGCTGACGTGAAGTAACATGCGCTGCCGCGGCGTATTTTATGCATCAGTGCAATTTTACCACGACAGAATATGTGAACTTTCGAGGACGTTTTCTACAATTTTCTACGTATATTACGTCGTTTATGTATTATGCATAGAAAACCTTGAGTGACGCGTCACTGCACAACCCTGGGCCTAGGTGGCAACCCGAGAGTAAAATGAAATTTTGGAAGTAAATTATTCTTATGGCAAAATGAAAATAGTTCCTAAAATTGTATTGTAGAACAAAATAAAGAGTATTTTCTGGAAAAATGGTCTCCAGATATATTTTGATTGGAGGGGGGGGGGGCACTTGGCCGTCCCTGAGCATATTCCGTGGGAGCCCACCAATGCCACCAATCAACGGATCGACCGGTGCAACTGAAAAGAAAACTGATGAGCCTGTTCAGCCTGGAGGTGTGCTGTGGTGTTCTGTGACTACTGACTATACTATACCCAACTATACCAGACTATACTGACCATGCTACTGCATGTGTGCTGTGAGCAGTGAGTGAGGTGGTGCAAACTGCAAACCTACTGCAATTCAGTCAGTTCAGTTCGTTTGAGTTAGTTTCATCGGGGTCTTCGACACGAGAAGGTCGTGACATTTGTGGTGTGAAATTGTAGTTTTCATATAGTTCGCTGGAATTCTATTTACCCCAAGGCGGGTTTTTTTTCAGGAGGACTTGACCTTTGTTTTCTCCAGGAAGACGTGCTACGTAAAGAGCGTGCTTTGGTGAAACAAAACTGTTCTTCTGCTGACGGATGGCGTTTTTAAGGACAGTCTCGCGGCGGTGTGCCGGTAAGAGGCTGACAAAGTGTCTCATGGCATTGCCCGCCGGTACCGCAAGGCCGTCGATGCTAATGGTTCAATTTTGCGAAAGAGAATATTCCGCTACACCGTCGACTGAGGCGAAACCGGCAACACGACAAATTGACCCTCTGGATCTCAAATTTAACGATCCCATGGCTGCCTTCAAAAGTAAAACTATGACTGAGTTGATTCGCGCCTACCTCGTTTACCAAATATGTTCGATCGACTACCTCGTCGAAAACAACATGAAGGTAAGATAACATAGTCACGAGCTTTATATTCAGAATTTTTTCAAAATCTTCACATTTAGATAATGCAGTGAACTCTTTCCCCGCCTCTATAGGATCACGAGGGAACTGAACCTAAAAAGTTTTCATCCTCCCAGCTTTCCGCTTTTTATTCAATATGGCAGAAATGTAGCGCCTTTCAGTTCCGGCTAATTCTTTCTGTGACTCCTTGTTCTCAAAAAGATTTCAAAGTGCTAAACCTAAGCTATAAAAACAAGTTTTCAACTTTTATTCTCCCAACAAAGTTTAGTTTACCTTTTTAAAAATTCCAAATTTGTATTTCTTTTTTTTTGTGGTTTGGGGTATACATTGAAAATATTAACATATAGAATATTCATATTATACAAGGATCCATTTTTTTCACTTCTACGTTTCTACTAACATACTGGAATTTCCAAAAAATACAGTTTTAATCCTTTAACGGCCAAGACTTTATCCTCTTGAATAAAAATTCAGGAATAATGTGTGATCATTTTCTGATCGATTTTTGCAAAAAAAAATGTATTTTTATTTTTAACATTTTCTCGGTTTCTATTGAGTATTCGATAACTCATAACCACCTTACGAGATGCGGAATAGTCCACTTTGATCTAATTCACGTATTTATTTTGAAGAATTCTAAGCTTGTTAGCTGAAAATGAGGAAAATCGAAAATAGTGAACGTTGCTTAGCTGCAACAGTGGCCACTAAAGGGTTAAGTAGGCCGTGGTTACGGGTACCAAAATCTTTGTAACGAATAGCATGATTTTTTCGGTTCAAATAGAGCTGAGAAGGAGGGTATTTGTACAGAATTTTCAGTACAAATAGCCAGATTTTTTCACTACGTTTAGACACTTCCTTTTGAGTACGAAGGTCATATTTTTTTACGAAGTGTCTTAGCCCGGCCCGACCGACGAGTATAACCTCCGTGAAGGTAGCACTGCAATTTAAAAATATGCCCGCGACTGTTGGTTCTCGCGCTTCGCGCTCGATCATGTATTTACCTCGCGCTACGCGCTCGTTCTTTATACTTGCCACACATTTGTGCACAGACCTTTTGAAATTAAAGGTCGAAGCGTCAACAACTGTAATTTCATGATTGTGAATTCTCTTTTGTTAAAGCTCCTTCGGCTTCAACGAACACATTTTTATCACGTATCTCGTGCTTCGCACTCGATTTTGTCCAAAATGTGAACTTTTCTACATTATGTTCAACACTATTATATATAATGTACATTATATTTATTTCATTATTACTTTGCACTAATTTTTATTCTCAAGTGCCGTGATAATGCAGCCGGTTTGAGCGCGCAAATCAAAAACTGTGATTCAAACCCCTGATAAACTACAATCATGTCAATCATATACTGAAACTAAACATATTTTTTTCAATTTGACTATGAAGAGGGTTCTCAAAGTACCTACGGCCTTGATGATTACATTCTCATTGAGATACTCGCGCTCAGCAGCTAGGCTATACAGACGATCGCTTTTGAAAAATAAAACCATGTGAAAACTAGTAAAAATTTTGATTGAAATTTTTTAGTCTATCAGAAAAAAAAATTTTTCTCTACTTTTGAAAGTTTTCAAAATTTTGAAAAATTTCATAGAGATAATTTTTAAGTCTTTCACCCATCTGTGAGAAACTTTCACAAAAATTTCTGAAACTTGAAAAAAAAAAATTTGTTTGAAATTTTGAAAATGCTCTAAAAATTTTTTTTTTTTTTTTGAAATATCTGGTCAACGAACTTAACCTTCATTTTAGGACCCTTAAAAAGTTTATCAAAGGCTGACTCGATTGGACAAATCTTTCAAAAGTTAGCGTGTCTACAACATTCAGGTAACTATACAGACAGACATACAGATAGACAGACAGACACCGACAAAATTGTATGATTTTCGGACTCTGTGAGTGCCAGAATGTAAAGATTCGTTAAAAACCAGACGATTTCATACTCATGTACAGTATGGATTTCATTACACTCTCATGAATGAGAATGTAAAAATAATTTGTTTTTATATGGCATCGTTTGGAGATATTTGAAGGGTAGAAATGCAAAAGGAGTCAAGCGCCATGTTTCACTTTTTTCAGGAGAGACTAAAAACATGTTTTAAATTCAGCGGGACCATTTAAGAAAAAAATAAGAAAGTGCTTTCGAGATACTTTCATGCTCTATCGAACTAAGAAAAGTTTGCTCACGAAAAGCTATCCGGTTTCGAAAAATTGAATGAAACATGTCACGTTTCGAGGTTAGATTTTGGGTCCGTATCGACTTTTAACATCCTTCAACATTCATTGTGGAGTCAATTTGCAGTTGAAGAAAAAACTAAAAATTTGAATTCTAGCTATTGAATGGACGAATTGATTTCAAAAAAGTTTGTTTAAAAAAAATCATGCAGTTTCGCGAAATTTGAAAATCCAATTATGACTTCGAAATGGTGTAAAACTGACATTTCAACTTCAAAATAATGACGATAGCAATAATAATTTTGCATATTTCCAAAAAATGAGGAATTGGGTTTCAGGTTATTCAGTGCTGAACGGATGGGACCCAATAGTAATTAAAAATAATTAGCCAGTGTCGAGAAAAATGAAATTTGTTTTTTTACTTTGTGGTTAGAAAAGCTTCTCGGACTGTGAACACAAGAACACAAATTTTGAAAAATGATGCCCTCAAAAAATCCTTTGGCAGGCTTGTGTAATAGAATTTATCTGATTTTTTGAGATAATAAACCCGATTTCGAAAATTTGGCGCTTGACTCCTTTTGAATTTCTACCCTTCATTTGTAAGTTAAGTTTTATCAGTTGGAGGTGAAAATCCAAAAAGTTATCGTTTTTTCAAAAATGTAGTGCTAACTTCACATTTAATGTTTCAAAAAAATTCCTCGATAAATCATTTGGTAATCGTTTGGAGATGTTTGGGAATTAAATTTGATGGTTCGCAGGTAAAAACTCAAAAAGTTATCGATTTAAACAAACACATTAGTTGCACCATAAATAACAAATTTTTTAATTTTTTCTTGACCTCTTTTTCTCTTTACCTTTTGAAAATCCATGATCAATTATGATTAATTATAACTATTTGTGTGCAAAACAATTCGACCCGACTCAGAACTGACATCTAGACGTGAGTTATGAATTCGAATTTCTCGACACCGAGTCAGCTGAGAATGAAGTCGAAAGATTCAACTTAATTTTAGATTGAGTCGAACTCGTCGAAGATGACTCAGCGGATTTGATCGAGTCGACTTTTATTAAATTGACACATAAGGTAAATAATAAATAAATTGGTTTTTGGAATGGACACATTGACATTGCCTCAAATTGAAAAACGGTTTATACGAGGAGCTAGTCACTGAGTGAAATGAGTGAAAAGTAATTCCTAACTCAGAACTGGTACTCCGAAGTTAAGAGAAACTTACAATCCGGAAAGATCATGCAAAGATTTTCCAATCTTAGGAAATCTTGCTTACTCTCGGAGAATCACGTAAATTCTTCTCAACTCTGCGTCGATCACTGTGAAGTCAGCGTTTTCATTATTGGGCTATCCCTAAATCATCCCAAATGTTTTCTACACCAAAGGCTTAGACGCATCTGTCTTGCAAGGAGATGGTACATCTCGAGCAATAACGGACAACCCCTTGCAAGACTGGCAAGCTTACGCCTATGGCATAGAGATCATAGAAATATTAAAATAAAGCCATTTTATTAATTAATTTGTATGAAAATTATTCAGCTTTTATACAAATCTCTGCAATTATGGAAACCTAAAATGCGACTTTGTACATTATTGTTTATAGCGCAAAAAGTTATTATTTTATCTAAAACTAGCTGATGATAATTCTTAAATAAAGTTTTGCATTGAATATAAATATTTAAATAAAATTTTTCTCATAAAAGTTGAAGTAGACCTGAAAGGAAGTATCTTCTATCTTCGAAATTTGTTGATAAAGTTTCTTGCTACGTAGAGAAACAGCTTTATATTCTGTCTGTGAACTTTTTTGTTTCTTTGATCAATGTTTTCTTGAAATTGATCACTTACATCAAAGAATGTCTTAGAAATAAGTGTTCCTCTGGGAGTAGACCAACTTTTGTAAAACACTTTTTGCTGCAGAATGAACATTCCAACCAAAATAAGCACAATTTTATTCTTCCTCGTTTTTCAACGTAAGTGTTAATTTTTACATTCGCATCCAGAGAAGGTATTACATTTGTGTAAACTTTGACCCCCTCCCCCTGGTTTTTGTCAAATGTCCACGTTTCAAGACACCCTGAACTCAAAAAAACAGTTTTTTACGAATGTGTCTGTATGTATGTATGTATGTATAGGTAGGTAGGTATGTAATACTGTGAGCACGATTACTTTCGAAAGAATTGACCGATTGGATTGGCCTTTGGTGTACTCTTTTAGACTTCTAAACTAAAGGTAAAGTTCGTTAGCCAGCCATTTTGGATGAAAATTCAAAAAGTGAGTGCTACTTAAAAATTTTTAAGACCATTTTTTTCAAAACTTGAAAATTATATGTGCGGCTGTTCATAGTACTCGAAAACTCAAATAATTCTTTCTCATGACATTTTGCGATAAAATGAAAATTTTCAGAGTTACAGCATTTTCAAAATCCAAAGGAAGAAACGAAAATTAACATTTTCAGCCAGACAACGCACTATACGAAAAAAAAAGTCAAGACAAGAAAAATGTTCTTTTATTTTTTTGTTGCACAAAAAATAATGAAAAATCCAAAAATTTAATTTCACGGTCAAACTATGCAAGATACGACAAATGAAGATTAAACAAAAATTGTGCACTCAAAAAAGATCTACAAATTTGTTATTGGTTACTTTTTGATAGGATGTGCAGTTTTGGTATCATTCGTAAAAAATAACATTGACAGTGAAAAAATCAGCCCGATAAGTGGGCACATTCTCATCAAAACGTTGCCTATTTAATTTCCTTTTCATCTCGTGTGTGGGTTTTCAAAATATTTAATTTTTTTTTTATCTTCTCAATACTATTTCTAACGATTAAAACAATAAAATAACTATCATTGATGCTCATGGTACTTGAAAATTGGAACAATTTATTCTTATGACATTTTAATGTCCTAAACTAAGAATGAAAATAATTAATAAGTAACATCTTTTATTTTATTCAAAATTTGTGAACTATTGAATATTTATCATTAATGTTGACCTCTTCTCAATGAATTTTTTTAATATTCAAATTATTAATGGGGGGGGGGGGGGGGTTGGTGTTTGGTTTCATGCCTAGAGGTAGGCCAGGAATTGGCAGATTGGAACATATCATTCACAAATAAACCGCTTGCAAAGTGGGCTTGGTAAGTTAGGGATCGATTTACAGTTATCGACCGATGACTTAAGACGAAAAGTTTTTGCATAAGAATACGCCTTTATATTTAAAAGTTTGCCACGTAACCTGCTACTCGAATAAAACATTCCCGATTTGTCGCTCCTTAGAATAAAAGTACTGGATTTTGTTGCTACTCGAATTCCAAGTTTTAGATTATTCTGCTCGAATAATAGATTACTGATTTTTTTCTCCTCGAAAATAACCTGAAAGCAGTTAATTTTAGGCGGCTCAAAAGGACTTTTTTGAATGGTTGTTAACGGTGTTCTTCCAAATCTCAGCAAAATAGGTCATTCAACGCGTCTCAAAGGCGCTAACAAATACACAATATATTTAGTATTATTGTATTTCGAATATAAAAAAAGTGTTTCCCATATAAACAAGATAAACATTTTTTTCCAAATCTCTAAACGCAAAAAAAACATTTCTAACTGGCGAATAAAGATCAAAATATAGTCAGATCTAGACATCAGTTGGAGCTACAATTCTACACAACTTCATGAAGATACCTGTTTCACTTTTCGAGATGTAGTAAACAGAAAGATGTTACACACACACACACACGGACGTTTTTCAAAATAGCATCTTCGACTTCCTGGGGTTAGGAAATTTGAAAATTTACATCACTAAAAACCTCCCTCTATGAGATAGAAAAGGTAAAGAAAATAGAAAATAGTGTACCGCATCCACTAAATAAGCGTATATAGTCTACTGAATCAGTGAATTTCACTCTGTAATTCCTAAATTCCGCTGATTCGTAAGTTACTCTACCTAAGCTTGCTACCAATAATATCGTACAGCTAAAAAATCAAAAATTTATTATTCGAGTAGCAGAATAATCCAAACTTATAATTCGAGCAGCAAAACACTCCGATACTTCAATTTCAAGGAGGCAACAAATCGGGAATCTAATAATCGAGTAGCAAAAAGGTCTCGGATTTTGTGTAAACGTTGCAAACTTCAGCGAGGTGACTTCGAATTGAGCGTCCGGATCAAATAACTCGCCGAGAGCGCGAAAACGGCTAAAAGTATTGTCCAACGAAGGAAAAGGGTTGCGAAAGTAGAAGCATAGAAAATGGGGTGTTAAAAAGCCGGTTTTAAAAATATGGTCAGGAGTAGCTAGCGAATCACATGGTAGTCAGGGGGTCTGTTTAATTATGAATGAGAAAGCAAGACAAAATCTCAAAGATCATGATTTTGTATCGCCTAGATTGCTGTGGGCTAGAATGAAGGTAGGAATCAGAAGATTATTTATCATAGCGTGCTACGCCCCAGTTTATAGCGATCCGAGAGAAGTCAAAGATGCTTTCTGGGACACTTTAAATGATACAATAAGTCAGGCCTGCCCAAGCTGAGGAAAACATATCATTCACCACATGTTCGAGTTCCACCACCACGTCCCTCTTCTCAGGTCAAGAGGCTTACGGGGTGGTCGCTCTCGTGAAGTTGAATGAGTAGAGGTCGGTGGTGGTGTTAAATTCCCATCTGGCAAATAAGCAGTTTTCCCCAGCTTGGGCAGGCCTGCAATAAGTAATTGCGATCAAGGTGAAAGAGTAATTCTGCTAGGAGATATGAACGGATGGGTCGGCGCCCAACGTCAGGGTACAGATACAGAAAGGGTGCTAGGTAATTTTGGGGATTCGAGACAAAATTATAACGGGGGAAGATTAGTTGGATTATGCTTAGAAGAGGGCCTATTTATTGCAAATACTTGGTTTAGACATAAAATGATCCGTTGATACACATGTACACCTGGCGTGAAGGAAATGGCCACAGTATAATTGACTTCGTTATTGCGGATGAAAGACTAAGAGAACTAGTAAAAGATACAAGAGTCATGAGGGTATCTGAATGCAATACTGATCATTACCTTCTAGTCTCCAAAATAAACTTGAGCCGGGGATGGAGAAGGAACAGTAAAAAAAAACGAAACAAATGCGAATAAAGATTGAAAATTTGCAGAAACTGGACGTGCGAATAGATTTTCAGAATAAGATAAACGAACGCATAGATCTGGCAACTTGGGGGACACTAATAGATAATAAAAATATAGAGGCCGCATCAGGTTTGTTTGTGGCTGTCATTGTTAGGAGTGCGACTGAAGTGTGTGGTACGGCGGTTGTAGGAAGAAAATCTGGTGATGCATGGTGGAACGATGAAATTGAGGCATCCCGACAAGAAAAGAAGGAAGCGCACAAAAAAACTTTGAACATCACAGGTCTTAGCGATGAGGAGAGAAATAGGCTCGAAAATGGTTGGACACAAAAATAGGAAAGTTAAATATGACTATTTAAGGAAAGTAAAGATAAAATCAGAACAAAAGAAGGCAAGAAAATAAAAAACAACTTTGAAGGAAGTAAGAAACTATTATTTAAAAATATGGAGGGAAGTAAAAGTACAGAGTTTGTCAGCATGAGAAACAGCAAAGGTGAAATGATATATTATACAAACGGGATAGTAGATGCTCTAAAATACTCATTCAAAGAATTATTAGGAGGTGAAGATGTATGACAACAGAACTGCGACATAGAAAATAATGCATTAGAAAACCCAATTGAAAAAGTATGTGTCACTGAGGTTAGACTTATAATTAAGAACTTAAAACACGGTAAGGCTGCTGGTGCAGACAGTATTGGCGCTCAAATGCTTAAATATGGTGGCGAATACATACCTCACAGGTTTTGCGAATTAATAAATGTATGTATCGAGATGGGAGAAGTCTCAGGCGATTGGAGAAAAGCGATTATCATACCAATATACAAAAGAAAGGGAGATAAAATCAACTGCAGTTATTACAGAGGTACACGGAAAAAATTTATCCGTAAAAAAGTCACGAACTAGTAGCTAGGTCTGGAATATGAGAAAAATTTATCGGATATTGATGTATTTTCGTAAATAATCTGAGAACTTTGAGAAAGAATTGATGAACTCGATGTTTAAGTTCTAAAACGGTTCCTCAAATTTTTTACGTGAATGTTTACAAAAATATTACGAGCCATTGGGAAAAGATTCTCGGAGCACTCACGAGCTTGCCCGACAAATCTGGGAATTAGGAAGTAGGTTCGCCTGTACGTGGCCCGCACATACGCTCGCCCGAACGCGCGGTGCGTGTGTGCGCTCAAAGCACATATATGTGCTTTGAGCTCGTCGGATGAGGGGCTAGACGTTTTATAATACCTATTTTGTGTGGCCTCGATGGCTGCGCGTGTTTACACACTCCTGATGGTTTATGTTTAAAAACTTGGTGAGTCAGCAGTCTTCGAGGGTTCGAATCTTCTGAGTTGCGAATTTATCAATTAATATAAATTAAATCGCACAAATAAAATTTTTCCTCATTATATTTCAGTCTGAAATTTTCAGGAACTGTTCGTAGGAAATTCGAACTGTTCGTCAAAAACTTTGAAATTTATTCATATATTTCTCATAGAAATGAGGATGTAATGTTTCATTTTTTTATCTCGTATCCGTGACCTATCTACAAGTTCGTGACATTTTCACGGATAAATTTTTTCCGTGTATCAGCTTACTAAGTACTGTAAGTAAATATGTATACTAAAAAGACTTATTCGCAGGGTAATGAAATTTACAGAAGAAAAGATATGAGAAGCCCAAAGTGGATTTATGCCAGGAAGATCATTGGATCAGATATTTAGCTTAAGACAGCTCACAGAAAAAAGCTTGAGAGTAGGAAAGAAAGTTTTCTGTGCATTTGTTGACCTCGAAAAAGCATTTGACAAGGTAAATAGAAGTGAACTATGGGAAGTCCTTAAAGAGTACGGAGTCAATGGATGGCTCCTAAAAGCAATAAAAACAATATATACAGGTAGTAAAGCGAGTGTAAGGGTAAATGGGAAACTGAGTGACTGGTTCAATGTTATGCAAGGTGTTAAACAAGGATGCGTTATGTCCTCATGGCTATTTATCATATGACGAAGAAGGTGTAGATCTCGAAACTGTGAAGGCACGTGGGTTAGCTTTCGCAGATGACAAGATTGTTATGGCAGAATCAGTCGAGGACTTGCAAAGCATGTTGAATAAGCTTAATACAAGCATGAAGAACATGGGCCTCAAAATTAACGTAAATAAAATAAAAATCATGGTGTTTGAGGAAAAAAGTGAGAAAACAATGTGCAACATTGTCCTAAATGATGAGAGATTAGAACAAGTTGACAAGTACGTATATCTGGGTAGCTTATTCACTAGCGATGGAAAAATAGATTGGGCGTTAGATAGGCGCATAAATAAGGGTAAGCAGATTATCGGTAGAGCAGGGTCCATTCTCAGAAATAAAAACATATCAAAAAAAGCTAAAATAGCCATACATAATTCTATATTCGTACCAACTGTACTATACGGTAGCGAGACATGGACATGCAAAGAAAAGGACAGGAGTAAAATTAACGCGATTGGAATGAAACCTCTGCGCACAATATGCGGGAAAACACTGATGGACAAAGTCCGAAACGAGACAATCCTCAAAGAATGTGGTACAGGAGAGACACTAGTTGACATATGGGAAAGAAATCAGTTAAGATGGTTCGGACATGTTAAAAGAATGAAAGATGAATGACTGACCAAACAAGTGTATAAAGGTAAAGTAAATGACAGAATGCCCAGAGGTAGAACGCCGAAAGAATGGTTAGAATCTGTGAATGAGACACTAATCCGAAGAGGCATAAGAAGCCATAGAAATACGAGAGCTTGCATGAAAAAATGCATGGTCGTGAAGGAAGCTAGAGTAGTATGCCAGGACAGAAAAGTGTGGCGACAAATAGTTTATAAAAAAAATGTAAGTAGAGTAAATGACGCCTGAAACAAAGACCTTGGATACTAATGAGCCCAAGTGGGGAACCACACATAACAATTTTGTGAGGCTCTTCACTTGGGGTGATCGCTAGAGAGATTGATCAGCAACCTGGGCCGGAGCAGTGTTGCGGAACGAACGTGTCATTCAAATAAATAACACGAGACTTCTAGATCAATCTAATATATCTATACCTTACACATATATACCTATCTACCTTACACCTATATACCTACCTACACACTACTATTTTCCAACCGAGCAAGTCACGCTTATCCCGAAAGGGAAATGGCTTAATGGAATAAAAATAAGCACTACATTTGTACGCAAAGGATAATTTGACAACACTAATAGGTTTCGAGTTTCACATATCAGAGTCACATGAAGCCAGCATTACTACTTTTTTTTCGTACCAAAAAAAATGCCTGGATTTTATGCTTAGCACAGATCTGGAACACTTAATTAGCATTAAATTCACTGCGCAATATTCCTGCGCAAAGGATAATTTGATATCACAAATAGATTCCGAGTTTCGCATACCGCAGTTGTGGCTTCAGCTGAAACTAGAATTACTTTACTACGTGTTTTTGACCAGAATTGCCGGGCACACATTTTTTTTCTGCAGCCTAAATTAGCACTAAATTATAGTGCTCAATATCGATATGGCCATGTTGTAATTCCAGCTTCCGGGACCTGTTCCTTTGTAGGTTCAAATATTATAGAGTCTCTTATGGAACTAATGCATCGTTTCGGGTTCCTTTGCAGCAAGTGGGACTCTTCTTATTTGCAGCTCCTTTGAAAACAAAATTTGTTCTAATTAATAATAATAAGAATAATTATTTTATGTAAATTCCTCTAAAAATGCGTTTAGAGTTAAAATGTTACAGGTTAAATAGTTAATATAGCAATTTACTTTTTTTTCCGTGACCGAATGGACAAAAAATAAAATGTTTTTTTCTTTTTATTTAGTTAATGTCTGAAAAGAATTTTTAAGAATTTGTATACAGTGAGGCCAAATTCATAGTAGTCATAGTCATAAGTGCGAAAGAGATGCTCGTATGCTCCATCTACTAGTGTCCCACTTGCACTCACGCTTCCCTATGACTACTATGAAGTTGACCTTACGGTATACATAAATTACAAGAAATTGTCGACTTTAAATTAAAGGATAAGTGTTTCTTTTTTCCTGGAATTAATAAATTTTAGTGTTTCAAATTGTAACTTGTGTAAGGAAAATCGTAAGCGTGGCTATTTTACGTTGTAATACTCACAAAATTCCACAAAATATGCATTCAGAGTTCAAATGACATAAAATCACTATTCCTAATTCTTAGTATTTTGTAAAAGATATTTCATTAATTTGATGAACATCAAAATGAAATATTATATAGCTAGTTAATGTGTTTTAATACTGTGCGGTTACATTCTTTTAATTGCCTAAAACGCGTCACGCGTTTAGAAGATTGGCTAAATAAACCAGGCACTTGGACGCCAGGTAAGGATTTCGTCCCGAATTCTTCTGATGTGAGCGCCGACAGTCGACTAAATGTCTAAATCCTCTAACTGCCTATGATATAGGTACATACAGGTACATAAATGTTTAATATGGAATAATAAATAATACATTTAAACTGCAGTGTGCAGCCTGAACAACATAGAATATGCATAGGTATACAATTATACATATTTATGAAGACATGAGAATGACAACAAATTGAAAATTCAGTCTCTGGATGTATACAAGTATATAAAAAATTATTGTTATAAAAGTGATATATGAAGATTGAAGAATGCAGTCTTTTCCAAGTTTCTGTATACTTAAAACAACTTTAAATAGTATTTGCACTGCAGGGTCTAAACGTTACCTATAATTGAATAATAATAATATAATAATTAATTTTATAAATAATTAATTATGTAATTAATTTGTTACGTATAATTGTTCTGGAGCTTCGCAGCCATTTCTCATTATAGGACCCAGTGATCTGTTAATTTTAGTAGGTTCTCAGGTATACACGAAAAGACTAGTTGAGATTACTGAATTTCTGATAAATTCTATTCATATGTTAAGAACATAAAAAGAAAAACATTTGATTTCTTTTGCAATTCGGTTGCGGAAAAAAGTAAATGGCTAACTTTAACAGTTGACATTTCTAAATCTTCTAAATTTACACGACATATATGTGGGCAATCTTTTCTCTGCTAAATCATAGTGTCAGTGGACCTCTTTTTAATTGTGTAAAGGGGGTAGGTCTCGTCCAACGGGTTGTCAGGACACACAGGGGCTAAATTTTTTGAAGTTTTACCCTATCCGCTTATTTTTAATAATTCATAACTTCTACTACAGTCATGCTAACATCAAAGAGGGTCTTTTTTATAAAGTTAAAAAAACATTTTGTATACAAAAATTAATTTACCCTTGATTTTTCAATTTTTAAAGTTACTGTTTAGTTTTTCTCCAAATGCGAACCTTTTTATTTTCTTTAAAATAATATTAAAAGAAAGCTTGATTCTTTCCTTTTCAAATCATCCTAGGCTGAAAATAGGATGGAGGAATTAATTGCCGTACAGAGGGTCTTAAGGCCCTTTATCAGAATGGGTAATCGGTTCTTAACTTTGTTGCCGCACGCTTGAATATTTTTGTCTAATTTTTTGCATACATCATCTACATAGTAATATCTCGAATCAATCAGAGCCGGTTTTCCAAAAAAATGTTTATATTTTGTTTATTAATCGAAAACGTAAGAACAATAGCATTGACGCTCGTGTTAGCTGTCTTTGCATGTTCGCCGCGTGTCTGCTGACCCTTGTCAAATGATAGGAGGCAGCATCAGGTACGAATAACCATTTCATTTTTATGAGATTAAGTTCGGTTACAAAAACTGAAATTATGAAAGCATGGCTTGATACAATTCTAATTAGTAGAATATATTTATGTATGTAATTAGAAGAAAGTAAAAAAAAGATTAATGAAAATCGATTCATATTTGCAGAAATAATGGAAACCTGTAGGTAATAAATGAATTCTGTGCATATCCTCGATCCACTGTTTATTGTTTAGTAAATGGATGCAGTAGATTCAGAAAACATAAAAAATAGAATGTACTTGAAGTTACGAACGTTTATATGAACGAAATTAAAGAGAAAAAAAATTTAGATTTTTTTTTTCGCTTAAATCAGTTAAGATTGTCGATATTTAAAAATTTAAGAACGTCAAAAATCCTCTTTTATTATCCCGCGATTACAGAGCGGGTGAGAATTTTCGGCAAGACCTCTAAAAACCATCTTTACAGTATGCTCACATAAAATGTGAAAAATGACAAGTTTGATTATCGATATTTGAGAATATAAAAACGTCAAAAATCTTCCTTTTTTTCCCCCTAATTATAGACCAGATAAAAATTTTCGACAAGACCACTAAAAACCACCCTTACAGTATGCACACCTAGAATGTTCAAAATGACAAGTTTGATTGTCGATATTGGAAAATATGAAAACGTCAAAAATCTTCTTTTTGACTTCATAAAAATGTATCGTTTTTATCAGCTCAGTCGAACTGGAGCCTACAATATTCAAGCGATTTGTTTAAAAATTTCTGAATTAATTGACAGGTATTGAAATTCCATACATGGAAAACAGTCTGGATTCCCGGTCATAAGCAAAATTCCCGGGGGTTTCCCGGTTTTTTCGCGGTCCAATAAAATTCTCATCCTAATGAGAAGGCATTGGTTTTATGTAAAATTTGTCTTAGTCGGGTTTCATCAAATCTCCACGTTTTGAGACCCACTAAGTCAGAAAAAAACGATTTTTACGAAGGTAAAATCTGTCTGTAGTCTGTTATATGTAGTCTGTCTGTATTTTGTAATCTGTCTGCAGTCTGTACACACTTTTTTAAGACCTAAAAGAAAAAGACAAGTTCGTCAGTCAGCTATTTTGGATCAAAATTCAAAAAGTTTTTGCATTTTCTAACTTTTTGAGACCATTTTTTTAAGTGTTGAAAATTCTATGTACCTACAAGATTATCATAACAACTTTTTGAGTTTTCTTCAAAAAATCGAACATTCAAATTGTGTGCTCGAGCAGCAGGCAGATTTTTTCTATGTATATTATGTTGAAATTCCTATTTCTATGTACACATGGACTTCAAAAAATCACAAAAAGACATCTAAAACTTGGTCAGGGGAAAAATATTTGACCGCGAAAAACCCGGGAATTTCAAATTGCCTGATCACTAGAAACCCTGAAAGATAACAACTTTTTCCCCAATCTGAATATTTTTAAATGTGGAATTTCGAAAGTATGCAAACACCATTTTTAAAATGTTGTAGAAGAAAAAAATACGTTCTCTAAAATAGAATTTGTAATCAAGGTCAATAGAAACGAATACGTACTTCAGAGATATATATCAGTACTGAATTGAAAAAATGGAAAAAAGAAGTACTTGTTATGAACCTTTTGTGAATTAAAGTATAAGGTAAATGTACTGGTTATCGTCACTGCATTAGTTATCGTCAGATGGCCCAGTATTTTTCATATAACAAGATTCGCTCTTGCCGCGTGTGATAAAAAATGTGATTTTAGGTAAGTTTAAATATCCTACTATCAAATTAGTATACTTTTCTGGTGTTAATACTTGGTTACGTGTCTGACGATAACTAACGCATTTGCATAATTTGAATTTTAATCGTGAATAAAAATTGACTCCAATCAAATATCATGAGAAGTGATCAAAATTGAGTTTTTCTATACCTGCTTTAATCGGTTAAGCCCTTTGTGAAAATAAGAATTGTGTTTTAAATACAATTATAAGCATTTTTAATTCCCATTTTGACGATTACTAGTGCATTTACCTTAGTCTAGCTTTACGTAAAGCTAGCATTACCATGGTAGAAGTGTTTGTTAAATCGACTTTTTTCATTCACAGGAATTGAGGGCTCATTTAGGGCTCTTGAAGTACCCTCGGCGCAATTTTTCAAAAACAACCCCTATCACAGAAAAACTACCCTGAATAACAAATATGCACTAATTAAAAAAGTGAGTACATCTGAATTAAGGGCTCATTTTAGGCTCTCCAACGACCCCAAAATCAATTTTCCAAAACCATCCCTTAACATTCGAAAACTACCCGTTACCCAAAGGTATTCACGAAGTGCAAGAAAAAGTATTGCATCAGTTTGAAATATTTTTTAGTTGTCCGAAAACACCAAAAACTATTTCAAAACCCACCCCAAAACTCGGAAAACACCCTGTGAAGGAATTTTACATTAAACTGAGAATGAAGTATTTCCGCAGTTTTTGCTTTTCTTGGACTGTGCACAAACAGTGTATGCCTTATGCCAGAATTAAGGGCTCATTTAAAGCTCATTTCATACCCAAAAACCAAATTTTGGTCCCTGCATTTAAAAAAAATGCATGGTACTGCCAGCTTTACGTAAAGCTTACGTAAAACTTTTTTCTTACACAGGAATTGAGGGCTCATTCAGGGCTTTTGAATGACCAAAGGCGCAATTTTTCAAAAACAACCACTATCACAGAAAAACTACCCTAAATGTACAACAGCAGTGACGCTCAGTGGTGGCTGTTTCTGTGCTTTCGCTGCGTAGCCGTGTACAATTGGCGAAGCGTTCCAGGCAGATAACCCGCGGCGAGTCGAATCATCT
The DNA here is from genome assembly GCA_932178445.1 of Andricus quercusramuli. Taxonomy (NCBI): domain Eukaryota; kingdom Metazoa; phylum Arthropoda; class Insecta; order Hymenoptera; family Cynipidae; genus Andricus; species Andricus quercusramuli. The sequence continues at coordinate 16,633 of CAKNXH010079056.1, read as the reverse complement.
GGAATGAAAAACCCTTTTATTGTTATGAGATTATTGCCTGTTACAAAAATTGAAATTATGAAAGCATGGCTTGATTCAGTTCTAATTAGCTGAATTAATTTATTTATATAATTAGAAGAAAGTAAAAAATTGATTCATGAAAATCGGTAATATTTGCAGTATTAGTGGAAATAAAATGTGTTCACAAAAGTATAGGACCTGTGCTAAAACGTTGATACTACTTCCTAAATCTGAAGTAATAATTAGTAATTCCTAAATAAAATAAATTCAATTCTCAAGTTAGGCTTAGTAATTGGAATACGCCTTACTAAATAAATTAGCAGTTTTCTACTAAAGATTGTGAGAAATGCTTACGAAAGCAATTACTAAACGACTTTGCAATATTTCAGGAGTACAAAACTATTTCCTATTTAGAATTTAGATGTAGAGCGTATGTTTATTCGTCAGTCGATGAAAATTATCATTTTCACCTTGTGCATTTGAAAAGATGATTACAAATACACATTTAAAAAAAAGGTTATGAATCCTTGAATTCTAAAAATAAATATTGAAACATTAAATTTAAACAAATTTCCACGAAAAAAAGTACATTTTTTTAATTTTCAATCCTAAAACATGGGGGGACATGGGGCACTTTTCCAATAAAAAAAAACTAAAGTTCATTGCAAATCCGCTTCTCGAAGTTATGTTAACAATTAAATACTCAAAAGTCTTTAGCACCTTCAGAGTCGAGTATTTGAATCCTCAATGTTGTTGGTAGAACTTCACTTTACACTGTTTATGGACAGTCCAAGAAAAGCAAAAACTGCTAATATATTTCATTCTCAGTTTAATGTCAAATTCCTTCGCGGGGTGGTTTCCGAGTTTTTAGGGGAAATTTTTGAAAAAGTTTTTGATGTTTTCGGACAACTAAAAAATATTTCAAACTGATGCAATACTTTTTCTTGCACTTCGTGAGTACCTTTGGGTAACGGGTAGTTTTCGAATGTTAAGGGATGGTTTTGAAAAATTGTTTTTGGGGTCGTTCGAGAGCCTAAAATGAGCCCTTAATTCTAATGTACTCACTTTTTTAATCAGTGCAAATTTATTTTGTAGGGTAGTTTTTCTGTGATAGGAGTTGTTTTTGAAAAATTGCGCCGGGGGTAATTTACGAGCCCTAAATGAGCCCTCAATTCCTGTGAAAGAAAAAAGTTGATTTAACAAATATTTCTACCATGGTACTGCTAGCTTTACGTAAAACTGGCGGTACCATGCATATCTTTTTTAAATCCAGAGCCCAAAATTTGGATTTTGGGTATTAAATGAGCCTTAAATGAGCCTTTAATTCTGGCGTAGGCTATACATTGTTTAGGCATGGTGGTACTTCCAGGATTACCCACCTGCTTGTGTCCTTTTTCCAAAAAGGTAATTTTTTGTTTTTAATTATTTTTATAAAAAGAGTTTATAAAAAATTTGTAGATCTTTTTTGGTTGAATAACTTTTGTCTTCTCATTTTTTTTTCGTTTCTTATGTTGTTTTTCCAAAAGTTAGATTTTTTATTTTGAATCTTGTTTTTTACGATTAAAAGAAAATCCACTTGTTCTATCTAAAAATTATCATACAAAAATTTTTAGATCCTTTTTGGGCGAACAACTTTTTTTTATTAATTTTTTTCCGTGCCTTGTGCCGTTTTTCAAAAAATTTAATTTTTTCATTTCTAATGTTATTTTTTACGATTGAAGCAAAGACTACGCATCTTATCAAAAAAATTATTACTGACACATTTTTAGCTCTTTTATGGATGAGCAATTTTTTTCATAGTTTGTGTCGTTTGTCCAAAAATTAATTTTTTATGTTATTGTTAATTTTCTAATTTTCAATCAAAGAGATAAATTTTTAAGCAGAAGGATAAGTTTTCAACTAGAATGATGAATCATTAACCAAAAAGATTAATTTCCAATAAAGAAGTTTCACTTTCTACTAAGTAGTTAAGTCCTAACCAAGAAAGATGAATTCTCAAATAAAATATAATAGTTGATATTTCAACCAAAAAATATTTTAATTTTAATCTAAAAACAGCTGAATTCCACCAGAAAAGACGAATTTTCAAGAAAATGGTTCAATCCTCAACCAAAAAAAGCCAAGCGTCTCATCAAAAAGTAATCGACCTTGCGTCGTTTTCCCAAAAATGTAATTTTTCCATTGTTAATGTCATTTTTCACGAAAAGAACAAAAACTACGCATCCTATCAAAAAATAATTAATAACAAATTCGTGGCTCTTTTTTAGGTAAACAAATTGTGTCTGTTTATTTTTTTTGTCTCTTGTTTCGTATGTCTAAAAATTCCATTTTTCTATTTTTAGTGCAGTTTTTTACGAATAAAACCAAAACCACGCGTCCTATCAAAAAGTGATTTGAGAAAAATTTGTAGATCCTTGTTGAATGCACAATTTTTGTCGATTCATCTTTTTTCGTATCTTGTATAGTTTGACCGAAAAATTGAATTTTTGATTTTTCATTATTTTTTGTGCGGTCAAAATTTGAATTTTCGATTTTGCATGAAAATTCAAAAAGTTCTAGTGATACTCTCTAGGGTTTTCGAAATGCAACGTTTTTCTTTCCGTGATATTTCTTCATATCGTGCGTTGTTTGGTTTAAAATGTTCATTTTCGTTGGTTTTTTGGAATGTTGTAAATGCTATAACTCCGGTAGTTTTTTTATTTTTATCAAAAAAAGTTATAAGGATACATTGTTCGTCTTTTTGAGTACTATTAATAACCGTACATGGAATTTTCAAATCTTGAAAAAAGTGGTCCCAAAAATTTTGAAAATGTGCTCACTTTGAATTTTTATTCAAAATGGCTAGCTAACTAACTTGACCGTCATTTTAGGACACTTGAAAAATATACCAAAGCCCAATCCGTCAATTCCGAGGTCAATTCTTTCGAAAATGTGGACTTAAACGTGGACATTTGACAAAAACGAGAGGGGTAAAATTTTACACAAATCTAGTACCTTCTCTGATGAGAATGTAAAAAGGACTATTCTTTACATACGGCAATTGATTGCAATTGATTAATCAAATTATTATTGCTTAAACAATACATGCTATACGTTCTAAGATAAGGAAATACTGGATATGATGTAAGAGATCCGAGAAAAGTGGGCTTTTCTTCACCTTCCCTGTGAAAAGGCGCAAGTGAGGGGCCATTCACAAAATATGTGATACATTTTCCAGGAACTTCTGACCCCCCCCCCCCCCTGCATGATACTTTTCCATTGTTCTTCACATGGAGAATGATACTTCGACAGACTCTCCCCCACCCGTAATCGTATCACGTATTTTGTGAATGACCCCTGAATGATTATTAATTGTTTAAATAATTGTTAATATCCTAAACAAAAAAAATAGTGTATGTAACATTCATTAATTGTGTCATCAGTTGCATAAGAGAATATTATTTTAGGAATTAGAGGGAAAAAATTGTTTAAACAAATAAGAATTATGTAAACAAATGAAAATTGGTAGAAAAATTGCTAAATATCCTTGAAAAAATATTACTCTCAACATCCGTTAATTGTGTAATTAATAACTTTTCACACTTTACAGGGGAAACAATTGTTTAAACAAATAAAAATTGTGTAAATAATTACCAAATATCATTTTAAAAGATTTTACTCTCAACATTCGTTAATTGTGACGTTAATTTCAGAAAATAATGACTTTTTAAATGAAATTTATTTGCAAAAAGAGATCTTCTCCTTTCACTCCGCTGGGATTCGAACACCAGATCAACTGATTTCCGGTCAGGTGCTCGAACCAATTGAGCTACAGAGAGATCAGAGTAAGAATCCCTTTTTCTGAAATACGCTTTTTATTTAGCAAGATGTTATATACAAATCACAGATTCCTAGTAAATAATAACTTTACTATTTTAAGGAAAAAAAATTGTTTAAACAAATGAAAATTGTTTAAAGAATTACAAATTATGTTTCATAAGCAATACTTTTCTTGACATTCATCAACTTCATACATTTTATCCCGAAAGATAATAACTTTTTATAACTCACAGGAAGAAAAAAATTGTAAAAATAAATAATAATTGTTTTAAAAATTCTAAATTATTTTTAAAATAATTGAAAACTTCTATTTTGCATTTTCTGGGGCATTTTCCGGGCACTACAAAAGTGAATTGGCGGTCCAATTTGAATGTTATTGGATGGAAATTATTCCTTGAACATTATTCAAGAGGTTACTATACTTTAATTCACAAAAAGTTTATAACAGGTACTAATTTATTCCTTTTGGCCTCAATTAAAAATTTTATTTCAGAGAACGTTTTTGTTTCTTCTACAACATTTTAAAAATGGTGTTTGCATCCTTTTGGAAGTCCACCCTTCAAATATTCAGATGAGGGAAAAAGTTGTTATTTTCCAGTCTGTTTTCCATATATGGAATTTCAATATATGTGACCGTCCGTGAAGAAAGGGACCTAATGCGTCAAAGATGAATTTTACAGAACGGGCGATCGTAGGAGAGCTTGCTAGTCAGCATTTGAGTAGTGAGGATGCGTCTATGAAAAGTAGCCTATGGTTGTAGCTCAATAACAAGAAAAGTAATTAACTTAGAAAAATTTTGATTATTGGAAGTGTAAGAGTAACTCAGATACTATCGATTGGCGTAAGAAAATGAAATTTGATTTTTTCCGCATTAGGTCCATTTTTTCGCGGACGGTCGCATATGCCAATTAATTCTGCAATTTTTAAGCAAATCGCTTGAATATTGTAGGCTCCAGGTCAACTTAATTGATAAAAACGATTAATTTTCCATGACTGGTGCAGTTTTGTGGAATGGCACCCGCTCCCGGTGAAATTCTACGGTTGTCTTTAGATTAGGTATACAAAAACTAGACAACATAGCTTCTCCGTTTGGACTCAGTTTTATTATAATCAGAATTTCCCGACGATTGCTATGGGCCTTTAATCATTTTTATCAGTGCTGGCAGTAACGTAATTTTTGTGTAATATTGTGAACACTGTAAAAAATTAAAAAATGGTACCACTTAGAATGGTAAAATTACCAACAAAAAATTGGTGCAATTTTACTACTTTGATTATGGGATGAATAACACTTGCATGTCAGAAGTGCCAACCAATCTTGTAACTTTACCACTTTTAGACTGACACTATAGCAAGGCGTTGTAGAAATACAGTTTCTGCTTGTGAATCTGTGACTTTCAGAGTAGGTAATAAATGGACCTACTTTCAGAGTGTTAATTTTGTTAACGCTGGTAAAATTACGGAAATTGTTAAAAATTCCTTTTTCCAACGAAATCTTACGTCTTGAAATTTGAGAATTGATAACGCGGGGAACTTGCACAGCTCTTAACGTAGTATAAGTACAAGTAATTGTAAAGTTTTAAAGTTGCCCCTTCTGCCTCATGTCAAAGATATTTTGCTCATGTTCAAAGAACTCTGAAGAACTCGGAGCAACTCAGATTCTCAAGAGTCGACTTCGACAAGTATTATTGTGTTTTGGCTGTGATATTTTGTGTACGTCGTTTTTCAACGACAAAATTTGTATGGAAAAAGACGAATTATTCACATTTTGTATGTAGATGCTAAAGTTACCATGTTGAATAAGAACAAGAATATTTCAGGTTAGAATAGTATCCCCTACAAATTCATAACGCATTGTAATTTTACAGAATCTGTCTGGAAACTTACACAACCTAAGAGTTGAAATCCATATTAAAATTGAATATTCGTTAATGTCAGTGAAAACGTTACTTTGGGAGTAGGTAATAATCGGACCTACTCTGAAAGTGGTAAAATTACCAGAAATTTTTTTTACAGTGTACCTAAATATTTGACATTTTTTAAAACAGAAGAAAATCTAGCGAAAGAGAT
>CAKNXH010079056.1:0-10344 GCA_932178445.1 Andricus quercusramuli | reverse complement strand
GCATTATAATATTTTTTATCTTTGTGATTAATATAGATATATTTATTTTAAAGGTATTTATATCTATTTCCTATTTATAGATGTGATTTTATAGGTCCTCCTATACCACGTTTCAAAATAAATATTTAATATCAAAGCAAAAAACTTGATTTTTTCGTTTTTAGGAACCTAATAACGTAATAATACCTTTATGTATGACAAAAGCAAATGATATTTCGCATAATCCAGATTTTTGAAGCAGAATTTCGCATAATAATCAATTTTCCATAATAATCAATTTTCCATCGCATAATTTGAAGATTTTCAACAGCAGAAAAAATTGTCCCTACATATCTCGAACCCCTTTACAACAGGCCTGCCCAAAGTAGGGGAAAACTGTGTATTTGCCAGATTGGAATTTAACACCACCACCGACCTCTACTGACTCTACTCATTCAACTTCACGAGAGCGACCACCCCCCAAGCCTCTGGACCTGACAAGAGGGAAGTGGTGGTGGAACTTGAACATGTGGTAAATAAGCAGTTTTCCCCTACTTGGGCAGGCCTGCTTTACAAAATACGTGTCAAGAGCCCTCACCCCAATACAAATTTTTCCCAACCTCATAAAAATATTGATTTCTGAAAGACAGAATGTGAACCGCAATGATACAAATCTTGAGTCTGAAAATATTTCTAATGGTAATTTTAACCGAATGAATTCGTAATAAAAATTTTAATTTTGAAATTGTACTGCTAATATGATCCAGTAGTGTGGTCCAAAAATTCGACTTTCGATTTTTGGTGATCGATCTCTCCCAATTTATTCGTTTTCCGAAAAAAGAAATTCCTTCTTTTAAAACCGGTCAACATTAACCCGAGCGCCGAGACTTTTAAAATTAACATGGGGTTTCCGAAAAAATTGAAAAAAGAAGTACTTGTTCTTAACTTGTTATATTAAAGTTTAGTCTCCTCTTAAAAATTGTTCAAGGAATAATTGCCACCCAAAAATGTCCCAAAAGGTGCAAAATTGCAGTTTTCGATGGGTCCTAAAAGAAAGTACGCAACTCACGGTGACAAATAGAATCTAAGCAACTCACTGTAGCGGATTGAAACTACGTAACTTCATTTTTGCGGATTTCTTGTTACCGTCAGAAACTGTTGGAGTGTGTTGAAAGCCGTGATAAAAACGCTTCAATTTGTCTATTGATTGATTTAAAGCTTATTAATTAATAAATAACAAATTCACGCAACTCGTTTTTGCAAGTGGATTCCGTGATGAAAGTACGTAACTCGGCTAAAATAGTTATGCCCTTCACCGTGGCGCCAGTTTTGCTGTCATTGACTTGCATGGATTATGAAAAACCTAACCTCAAGCGAAGTAATATAATCGGATTTTATGTAGATCAATATTTATAATTTATAAATATTTTGGTATTAAAGACGAAGCTTACATGATATGAAAGTCCTGGCGGAGAAGGAAAAGTCGACTGAATTTGAAACTTCTAAAAAGTTTGAGGTTAGATCAAACAACACACTATTGAAGATACATAGAAAACATCACTAACTGTTTTAAACATAAAGTTCAGGTTATACTTTATTTTGCGATGATTATAGGATCACTAGGAATACTTTAATATCTGAAATAATTAAACTTGAATATTGTGAAGACAACATGAAACTTTCAACACGGTTTCCTAAAAACTTGCATTTTGTTACTTGCGTATTTTCTATCCGTCCCAACGAGTTGCGTAGATTCTATTTGTCAGCGCCAGTTACTTAGATTCTATCCGTCACCGTGAGTTGCATACTTTCTTTTAGGACCCATCTTTTTATGTAAAATTCATGCTAAATATGGTTTTTTTTCAACATTAATTATTTATGTTAGATAAGTTACAAGTGCCAAGTATTTTAAAACTAATTTTCAATTAATTAAACAATTATTATTTGTTTAAACATTTTTTCCCCCTGATAATCGTGAAAAGTTATTATTTTTTGGTTTGAATGATACGGATGATGAATTTCAAGAATAATATTTCTTTTTTAACACATTTGGTAATTATGTAAACAATTTTTATTTGTTTAAACAAGTTTTACCCTGCAAATTGTAAAAAGTTATTTTTTCTTGAATTAATGGCACAATTACTGAATGTTAAAAGTTATTTTTTTTTCAGGGTACTTGGCAATTAATTAAACAATTTTCATTCGTCGAAACAAGTTTTGCATCTGTAAATCGTTAAAAGTTATTGTTTTTTGGAATTAATGTCGCACGCAATGAATGTTAAGAGTGAAATTCTTTGTGAAAGACAGTTCGCAATTATTTAAACAATCAATATCACGTACAGCATTAAATTCGGAACAAACGTTAGGAAAGCGATTTTTTATTTCTTGTTTAAACAAATTGCTGTGTTAATAAATATGGCGGAAAAAATAGGAAATTTCAAATTATTATTTTTTATTGAAGTGCAAAAATGAAACTATACTCTAAATCGTCGAAAATGCATGCATAAATATTCACCGAATGTAAATAATTTGTTTAATAAACGAAACATTTGTTGTAAACAAATTTTATAAACAAATATGTGGTTTGTCCTTTTTTATCAGCGCAATTTTGTTTTGCTATTGAAAACAAAAGAAATTAACACAGAGAACTATATAACAACAATTACAGTAAATAATTAAAAGGTGTAATTTATATTACTGTGATATTCATTTGTCCATACTAGTATCGTGTGATTGGAAAAAAAAATTTTTGTTCAGAAAATGTAAATTTTGACGGTATGTTTACGTATTTTGTTTATAACAATTATAAACATTCATTTTTACTACTTTTTTTATTATATAGTTGAAGGGTAGAAATGCAAAAGGAGTCAAGCGCCAAATTTTCGAAATCGGGTTTATTAGCTCAAAAAATCAGATAAATTCTATTACACATGCCTGCGAAAGGATTATTTTGGGGCATCATTTTTCAAAATTCCCACTAAAAAAAGAACAGCTGGAGGGGTCAAGCGCCTATGTGTACTTGATCCCGATCGATCGTCGCGGCTGCGCAGTATCGAGAAATCACGATCGTAGCAGACGAACGGACCCGTGTGTTTGGCTTGTGTTTTTGTGTTCACAGTCCGAGAAGCTTTTCTAACCACAAAGTAAAAAATCAAATTTAATTTCTCTCGACACTGGCTAATTATTTTTAATTAATATTGGGTCCCTTCCGTTCAGCACTAAATAACCTAAAACCCAATTCCTCATTTTTTGGAAATATTCAAAATTATTAATGCTATCGTCATTTGAAGTTGAAATGTCAGTTTTACACCATTTCGAAGTCATAATTGGATTTTCAAAATGCGCGTAACTGCATGATTTTTTTAAAACAAACTTTTTGGAAATCAATTCGTCCATTCAATAGCTAGAATTCAAATTTTTAGTTTTTTCTTAAACTGCAAATTGACTCCACAATTAATGCTGAAAGATGTTAAAAGTCGATACGGACCCAAAATCTAACCTCGAAACGTGACCTGTTTCATTCATTTTCTCGAAACCGGATAGCTTTTTGTGAGCAAACTTTTTTTAGTTCGATAGAGCATGAATCTATCTCGAAAGTACTTTCTTATTTTTTTCTTAAATGGTCCCGCTGCATTTACAACATGTTTGTAGTCTCTCCTGAAAAAAAAGTGAAAAATGGCGCTTGACTCCTTTTGCATTTCTACCCTTCAGTTCTCTGTGTTAATTTCTTTTATTTTCAATAACAACACAAAATTTGCGCTGATAAAAAAGGACAAACCACATATTTGTTTATAGTTTACAACAAACGTTTTGTTTATTAAACAAATTATTTACATTCGGTGAATATTTATGCATGCATTTTCGACGATTTAGAGTATAGTTTCGCTGTTTGCACTTCAATAAAAAATAATAATTTGAAATTTCCTATTTTTTCTGCCATATTTATTAACACAGCAATTTGTTTAAACAAAAAATGAAAAATCGCTTTCCTTACGTTTGTTCCGAATTTAATGCTGAGTATTTACAAAAAAAAAACTTAAAATCGGGTAAAAAGTACGACATATGGACGAATTTGACCGCGAAAATCCATTTCTGGACCACTGTGGGGCGCGCGATTGTTGAATCTCGCGCTTCGCGCTCGATTATTTATTCATCTCGCGCTACGCGCTCGGAAGTACTTACACCGCCCTTTACGCTCAGTTCCTCCAGATTTTTGAACTTCGTGTTCGACTTCGATGAAAAGAATATTTGCAAATATTCTAAAATTATCAAAACCTCTACATATGAAGTGATTGTTAAATTTGTTTTTATTTTCAACTGAAAATGAACTTTATTTACTTAAGGTTCTATCGACCTTAAGGAACACATTGTCATCCAGACACTCGCGCTTCGCGCTCGATATTTGATTTGAACATAATTTGAACCTTGCGTTCCATGCTCGGTTCTGTGCACCGTATGATAGAAACAAAAAGGTTTGAGTGCACTTACGGCGCGCGATTTACACTGATCGCGCACTTCATGCTTTGTGTTGTATGTTCTTCATATACAAATTACTAAATTTGTATTTGATTTCAAATGAAGAATAATGATATAATTTAGGCGACAAATTTTATTAGTTAAAATTTTATTTTAGCTTGTGCCGTTTTTCAAAAAAGTTCATTTTTCTTCATTTTGAATATATGCTTACAACAAAAATTGATTACAAGTTTATAAATCTTTTTTGAATGCACAATTTTTGTTCATTCGTCTGTTTTCGTACCTTGCATTGTTTTTCCAAAAATTTGATTTTTTTACTGTCAATGTTATTTTCACGAATAAAACAAAAACTACGCATCCTATCGAAACACGATTACTAACAAATTTGTACCCCTTCTTTGGATTAAAAATTTTTATCTTTCTGATTTTTTTCGTAGCTCGTGTTATTCGTCTAAAAATTTAATTTTTCTCTTTTCAATACTGTTTTTTACAAATAAAACAAAAACTACGCGCCATATCAAAAAGTGAATAATAACAAATTTGTAGATCTTTTTTAGCTGCACAATTTTGGTCAATTCGTCTTTTATCGTATCTCACATAGTTTGACAGTAAAATGGAATTATTTATCTTTTATTATTTTTGTGTGCGATCAAAATTTGAATTTTTGATTTTTCAAAAAATTAAAAAATTTGTTATGAAAATATTGTAGGGTGTTCAAAAAGCAACGTTTATCTCCTCCTGACTTTTTTTCATATCGTGCGTTTTTCGGGTTAAAATGTTCATTTTCGTTTGTTTTATGGAATTTTGAAAATGCTATAACTCCGGTAATTTTTTTTTATCCGAAAAAGTCATTAGGATAAATAGTTCGAGTTTTCGAGTACTGTGAATAGCCGTACATAGAATTTTTAAATCTTAAAAAAAATTGTCTCAAAAATTTTCAAAATGCGTTAACTTTTTGAATTTTAATACTAAATAGCTGATTAACGAACTTGTTCTTTCTTTTCAGGCCGTACAAAAGTGCGCCAAAGCACAATCCAATCTGATTATTTTTTCGAAAGTTATCGTGCCTACAGACTACAGGCAGACAGACACCTTCGTGAAAATCGTTTTTTCTGGCTCAGGGAGTCTCAAAACGTTGAGATTTGATGAAAACCTACTAAGTCAAATTTTACATAAAACCAATACCTTCTCATTATGATGAGAATGTAAAAAACTAGAATTTTCTTCATCTTTCCTATGAAAAGGTCTAAGTGCTTGATTATTAATTATTTCAATAATTGGAAAAATGTCTTCCACAATAATTATCACTTATAACATTCAGTAACTGCATCATTATTTCTAGGAAATAGTATCTTTTCAAGATTTACAAGAGAAAAATATTGTTTAAACAAGTAACATTTTTTTAACTAATTGTAAACTATCTTCCACAGAAAATATCACTCTTATAATTTATTCAATACGTTATAGATTCTAGAAAGTAGTAACTTTTCAAGAGTTACAAGGGAAAAATGATTTTAATAGATGAAAATTGTTTAAATAGATGCAAAATATCGGTAAAAATATATTACTCACAATATTCGTTAATTGTGTGATCAATTCCATAAAATAATACTTTTTAACCCATTAGCGCCTGAATTAATTTAGCTTGCTTGACAAGCTTCAGGTTAGTTCGTGCGGTTGCGACACACAGGCGACAATTGACGCGCAAATTTCAAACAACGTCAAAGTGATGCTATATGGCATCGCTAGGCGCTAATGGGTTAAGATTCACAGGGGAAAATTGTTTAAACAAATAAAAATGGTTTACATATTTACCAAATATTTTGAAGAAGAAATAATATTTTTGAAATTCATAAACAGTATCATTTATCCCGAAAAGTAATCACTTTTCACGATTTACAGGCGAAAATATCAAGAAATACCATCTTCAGTATGAATTTTGCATAAAACTTATATTTTACGTTTTTTGGGCACTTTCCGGACACAATACGAGGGGGGGGGGGGGCCAAACAAAAACTTTTAAGGTGGAAGTTGTTCCTTAAACACTCCTTAAGAAGTTAATAAACTTTAATTTACAAAGAGCTAATAACAAGTACGTCTTTTTTCCATTTTTTTCGAAAACCGGGCTTCTCCGATTCAAACCCACATGCTAATTTCAAAAGCCTGGGGCATGGGTTAATGTTGGTGGATTTGAAAAAAAATGGAATTTATTTTTTCCGAAAAACCAATAAATAGGTCGGAATCGATCACCTGAAATCGAAAGTCGTATTTTTACAGGTATAAATTTTGACCGCCCTAATGATTCATTTTACAATTTTCTACAGACTTGTGCAAGTCAAGTTTTTCATGGGTTTTTTACACAACTTAACCAAATTTCCTAAACTAAGATTCTTGTACGAATGCAGTTTTTATTCGTTATAACTAACGAATCTACAGCAAAAACGATTTGAAATCAAGTTGAACATGTGAACAATAAAACAATCGCTTATCTTATATAATTTGTTATTACTCATACCTCAATTCTGTGCCGGCCTCGGGTTTGGTCGGCACAGAATAGAAGTCCTTTTTTCAGGTCAATACTCAGGATTGCTTTATCTAATCACTGACCTTGCAACAGAGGTATGTTATGGTGACACGACACTATTGAGGTATAGAGAAGTAACCTAATTCATAATTTAGGGATCATTTAGGGCTAATTTGGTGGGCCCCTATTCCTAAATTTAGGGCTCTATTATTTTTCGTAAAAAATTGTGTTTGCGCTAGCTTAACGTTAAGCTAGTCGAACATTGCTGTAAAACGTAATAAAATGATTTTACAGCAAGTTCACCTCATAAAATAATTTAGGGCTCTGAGAATATAATAATCAAAATTTAAAAAGAAATGTTTAAGGCCATGTGACGAGTGGGTCACGTGACCGGATTTTTACCTTACCGACACTTTTTTTTATTTGTAAACTTATGTTCACGCGAATAGCCACATCGAGTTAAAATTAGGAATAATAAATAAGAAATACTAACTAAGTGGGACGATGGTCGTGGGGGTTAAGGCATAGGCTTTGCACCCACTCCGTCGGCTTGCGGGTTCGATTCCCGCCTCGCACTCTGGAAGAGCCTCGGTGGCCCATGCGGTGAACACTTGCCTAGCTAGGGAGTTGTTCGTCTCCGGAGAGTCGTGGGACCGGTACCTCTAGAGAAAAAGGTTCTCTAAGTACTTAAGGCTGTTGCTCTTGGTGGTTCGGAACCCACCTTAAACTGTAGGCCCCCCTCCCACCATCAAGTAAGTGCGTGGGGGGGGGGTGTAAAAGGAATAGGGAAGAGATATAAGAACAATGTAAACCCTTAGGGGACACATTAGAAGCTTCCATTCCAAATAAGAAATACTAAGAAATGCGGCTCTGGTCCTAAATTTTTATAATTATGAAAAAAGTTTTTTTTTGTAAATAAGGTTTTTTTTGCTTTTTTCATAATTATTAAAATTTAGGACCAGAGCCGCATTTCTTAGTGCTTCTTATTTATTATCCCAAATTTTCAACTCGATGTTTTAAAATATTGGAGCCCTAAATTTGGGACTACGGGCTCAAATTAGTCCTTCATGAGAACTAAATTATGCGAGTGTTGCGATGTTGAAATATTTCCCTTGCATAATTTCAGGTTCATTTAAGGCTCCTGACATACCTTCGACCGAAAGTCGTGCGATTTTTCCTTTGACCTTTTTTTTTTGTTATATATGGTGTTCTGCCACCTTAACGTTATAATAAATACGTGGAGGAAATCACAAAACCCGTTCTTTCCACTCGCATAATTTAGTTCTCATTAAGGACTAATTTGAGCCCGTAGTCCCAAATTTAGGGCTCCAATATTTTAAAAAAATAGTGTTCGCGCTAGCTTAACGTTAAGTTGACCGAACATTGCTGTAAAACGTACTAAAAATGATTTTACAGCAAATTCACCTTATAAAATAATTTAGGGCTCTGAGAATGTAATAATCAAAATTTTAAAAAAATTGTTCAGACAATTTTTGATTAAACAATCCTACTAAAAATGAATTAAACATATTTATTTTCTTACCCTACGTTAAGGCTATTTAGGGCTCTCCGAATATGATATTTGAACATTAAAAAAATGGTTTAAACAATTATTGTTTGAAAAAATGTATCACATTTTTTTTGATTTTCCTTGCATAATTTCAGGCTTATTTAAGGGGATTTGTCAGCGTTATAAAACGGTATTCCAGTTTCCGGCCGCACGGTTGAATATTTTTGTCTGATATTTTGCATACCTCATCTTAATATTTGTCTCTTTTGCTGTGAAGTCTCGGTTTTTTGAAAAAAAATTTATATTTGAAGTTATAAACAAAAAGAAAAGAACAATAGAAAAAAACGTAGTGGCGCTCAGTACTAGCTCAGTGTGTATTTTCGAGGCCTGGCCTATCGATCCCCGTTAAATTTACTCGGCAGACTCCCCGTAGCGTGAGCGAAGACTCTGGCGCGCGTCCAATTACCCGAAATGAATCACCCTTTCGCTGTTACGATATGCAGGCCGATTGAAAAAACTTAAGTTATGAAAAACTCGCGTGATTCAATTTTAATTAGCAGAAATAGTTTATTCATATAATTTCAAGAAAGTGAAAAAAAAAGATTCATGAAAATTAGTTAATATTTGCAGTAATAATAGAAATGTTGAAGTGCACACGATAGTATACAAATTTATTGATCCATTTTACCAGATCAATAAATCGGTTATAAATCGGCGAAAGCCGAGTCATGCCAAAAGTTTTCATTTCTTTATTTCCATTGCTTATAAAATTATCAAATAGAATGACATATGTATAATTTCCCAGAATATCTGAATTATCTTAAATGATTCAGAAGAGTCCAAGTTCGATAAAATCGCTCATTTAGAGATGTCGCGACAACAATTTTTTATGGCAATTGTGTATTGTTTATTTTTTATGAAAATAGTTATGGCAAATCTTTCTCACACAAACTGGAAGCAGTTTGATTGAAACAAAATCTTTCCAGGCCAAAGTGCCACTTGTTTTCCTAATATTAACACTTGTTGCGTTTTAAGAAATACTAGAGCATCATACGCGCGCTCCGCGCGCGACCAACTTGTTTCCATTTAATTATTTTATTTGGAAATGAAGTTCAATAAAATACCATGTAATTAATTTTTACTTCAATAATTTTGATTTGTACACGGCTTCGCATGGATTCCCTCTCACGATGCAGAATAAATCATTTTGCAACTCTAAACATTTTCATGCAACTTTGGAAAAAAAACCTATAAAATGTCGGCGCGTACAAATTTTCATAGAAATACACAGTAAATAATCTCGACTCGAGAAGAGTCCAGATGTCAACCCATTTCCAGCGTGCGTAGCACTCGGATGGATGACCATCTGCGACGTATACGACAGTGTTGTGTATTCGCTAAGGTTTTAACCTCGGTTTTAATTAATGTCGAGCAGGAGGTTTGACGGGAGGGTTTTTTCGACAAATTGCCAAACTCTTAATTTGCTCATTAAAATATTTTAAATAATTAATAAATCTTGGAAACTTGAAGAGCATAATGAAGTCATCAGAAAGATATTCTTAGTTAATTCTGTAAAAAAATTCGTTTGAAAATAAGAAAAATAATATTAATAATAAATAAAATAAATATAATATAATAATAATATAAAAAAATATTCGTTTAAAATAACCAAATTTTGATTTTTCTTATGTTTGTTTAAACGGCGATACCACGCTGAAAACACCAGTTCCCGTAAGATCACTGAAGTTAAGCAGTGTTGGGCGCGGTTAGTACTTGGATGGGTGACCGTTCGGGAATACTGCGTGGTATTGGCCCGTCGTGGGTGTGGTGGACCCACACTGGTAGTATTTATCCA
>CAKNXH010079055.1:0-16380 GCA_932178445.1 Andricus quercusramuli | reverse complement strand
TCCGTCAAAGGGTTCCCGTCGAATGACACACGATATTTTATTCAAAATCGGGCTACCACGTGACATGCACTAAAATTTTGACAATAAGATCAGAAAAAGCGTAGAAAATACGTAACCTGATTGAAGTTGCGGGCGAAGGGGGGCGCGGGGTCCAGGGCGCAGCCCTGGTGGGGGTGCAGGGGGCGAAGCCCCCTTCCGGGGGGGCTAGGGGGGGCGGAGCCCCCGACTTAAAAAAAAACAATTCTTTATGAAGAATTACATGAAAAATGATTTTTTAAATACGAATTACTAATAAGAGTTTAAAATTTATTCATAAAAAAATGTATTCAGTTATAATTAAAAAGAAAAATTCCAAAAAAATATTGCATGTAATAAAAAAATTGTTCATCAGTTATATTCCAAGTGTTTTATTATACAGCGGCACATTGATAATGCGCCACTCGGGAAGTTTGTGCACTACGCACCGTACCAAAAACATCGACTCCCCATATTTCACGTGCCACAGTGAAAAAGGAGAGGGAATGCCATCATTTGACATGCACAAGTTGTCGATTTCAGCGTATTCCCGTCCGACGGACGAGAAAAATCCCCACCCAGAATCGTGCAGTTCCCGCTCCGAGATTAGGACGGGAATACGCGAAAATCGTCCGATTTTGAATAAAAGCTCTTATTTAATATGTGTAATGCAATGCACTAGTTACAAACATGTTTGTACTACAAACACGTATGATTGAAAGTTTTGGCGGGAAATCGCAGGTAACGAACCGGGTTCAGTCGGTCTGCTGCTGGTCTGGTCGTCGCATACTCAGCTACCCTGCCGCTTGAACGACAATGAAGCGGCACCTGCCGTTTCAGTGCTGCTCTTTTAAAGCTACTCAGATTTCAGTTTTAAATGCCTGCAAAGGTTCCCTTCATGCCTGCGAATAGACTACAAAATAGACCAGCTGAAGGGCATTAAAAATTGAAAATTGTAAAATTTTAAAATTACCTCTGCGAAAGTTAGAAATTCGGAATCTACGGGTTTAGATAATTTCAGATATATCTAACTTTTTTTTGAAAATTTTAAAGGAATGAATATTATGTATCTCGTAAGTTGAATGAGATACGCCAAAACAGACATTTTAAAATTCAACTTCAGAATAGTATATTAGTATATAATTTATAAGCATAAAATATATATAAAGAAAAAAATCATAAATTAAAAAAAGTGTTGATTATTTGAAGAAAATTTTAAAAAGCGATTCGGGTTGGTTGCGGCCAACTACTGTCAATCACTCTGCCCGCCCGGTACGTGACGAATACAATAGGACCATTATATGACCGTCGCATCACTCTGAGTGCCGTTAAGGTGCCGAAATCAGCACAGTCACCGAAACGGTAGTTTTTTTTTTTTTTTTTTTTTTTTGTAGAGAAGGTGAGAATACATTCACGCACTGAGTGTGGGACTCGACCTAAAAAACCGGTAATACCCACTAAATTCACCTCCTCTTATTGCCAACCCATGTCCTCGGAACCGCTTATCGCATTACTTCAAGGACATGGGGGTAAGGCCACTAAGCCGTGCTTCGGCTTCCGATGTCTAGCCAACTTGGCATTTCTCCTCCTTACGCCCAACCAGGATGCACGCATCGTCCTCAATAGTGTGGTGGTACCACACAACGGGCTCGTCGGCCTTCGGCATCCTGGTTGGGTGTATCAAGTTAAGTTAGCGCGTCCTTGAGGTTTTTTCACCGAAGCTGCCTCTCAGAACGCCCTGCACCTCATTGTCCCGGGCTGATGGTCTGTCCGGAACTTTTCGTCATTTGTGACGCAGAGGTAGCTCTGTGGTATACTTTCGCACGCCGCAGCTTTGTGCCCCTCTTTGCCGCACCTCCAGCACAGCTTGGTCCGATCAGGGCCCTTGCAGTCCACTGCTATATGGCCAAAGCCTATAAGCAGTGGTAGCACCTTATCTTCTCAGTCTTTTTTCGGACTCTACAGGACATCCAGCCCACTTTGAGATGTCCTGTCCGAATCAAGCGCGTCGCCAGCTCCTTGTTAAGTTCCACATACGCCTTCAGGTGTCCCCTGAAGGCCCTCTTCGTCAAACACACTTTGACGTCGTTCGGATCGACGCTGCCGAAGTAGTGACATACCGCCTCCGTCAGCTCCCCACTTCGATTGTCGTGTCCAAATCAAGAACCTCGACTTCCGTACGTGGAACCAGGTCCTGCACGGAGTTGTCAGCACTGACCGCCTCTGTAATGGCAGACGACAGTTTTGTCCTGCCGTCTGCTGCAGGGCCCACCTCGATGAGGATCTCTCTTTTTCGTGTCTCTCGGACACCCCTGATTTTCACACCAAGTGTGTCCGGTTTGACCTTCTTTTTTAGATCCTTTAGGACTTCGGCGTAGCTCGAACCCTCGGCCGGTCTTATCAAGACCGCCTTGGGTTGAGCTTTTCTCTTCGACTCCTTGTTCGTGGAGGATGCGGGGGCAGCTGGTTTCGCCCCCGCATCATTCTTCTCTGGAGACGAAGACGCTACTGCAGTAGTGCGCGTCCTCGGCTTCTTCGTCACTTGTTTGGAGGAGCCAGCCTCAATGGGACTCATAAAGGACTCCCTCTCTCCCTTCCTATGATGGTGAGTGGGAGTTTCCTCAGTTTCTTCGGTCTGAGTACCGTTGTTGCTGGTCTTTCTCTTCGTCTTGGCCTTCTTTTTCAGATCATACCCCTCTATCGAGGCGGCAAATCCAACTTGTAGTGACACGTACTCAAAGCGGTGTTTGGCAGATCTAATGGCGCCTTCCAGATATATCACCGTACTTTTCATTTCTTCCAGCCCATGCCAGATTGGCATGAGCATGTTCCTCTTGATGGAACAGAAAAGCAGCATCACATTTATCGCATCCATCATCCGATCGGTGAGCTTTTCAGCCTCCCTCGACCTTTTTTCGACCGCTATGATGTCCCTCTTGACAAAAGTCTTTTGACTAACTTCTGGCTCTTCCACCACATCAAGATCTCCTCCCAACTCCTCGCATGCGCTTTTGTTTAAATTTTGGCTCGTCTGCATGCTGTTCCCACGAGTAGCTAGGGAAAAAAGGTCCACATCCGCAGAGCCCAGCATGCGGGGGTAAGGTCTGCATACTCTAGGAGGCGACCTGGTATCCTAGAGACCCGAAACGGTACTGGCGGCCTAGTGCCGCTCGCCAGTGCCGTTTCGGGCGATGACCAAACGAGCGCAAGCTACCTGGGTTACCTTCCCCTTCCAGTGGGACCCTCACCCCTCGCACCTCTCTCGGCGCGCTTAGCCGTTGGATCTCACGGAGCGCGGGGTCTATTGCCGCTAATGACCCTAAAGTACCTCCGATTACCGTTTCAATTTATCAACTCAAGTAAGAGATTCAATTAAGCCAGGAAAGCGGAAATGAAGTTGTTGGGAATTAAAGATGGAAATAAGATTCTGAAAGGGTACTAATGTGCAGATATTTGATATCGCGTGGGTTAAACGAAATCTCAGTTTGACAGTTGATTCGTTTCGGTGTGAAAGTGAATCAGCAATACTTGAACGTGTATCGAGAGAGGGATTCCCTACTGAAAAACCCGACGTCGGATCCTACGTAGGATCCTAATCGTTTCCTGCGTCGTAGCCGACGTCGTAACCCGCGTAGGATCCTAATAGGAAACTATTAGGATCCTAATAGGATCTAACGAGATTTTTTTAAAATAAAATGTTTATGGAATAATAACTGTTACATATTTAATTCCTAATTTATACCAATCTATAATATAATATACACTATATAAATAAATAAATATATACTATATACTATGTATGTAGTATATACTACACTATATATAATATACACTATATAAATAAAAAAAATATTTAAAAAAATATATATATAGTGTATATTATATTAGAGTTTTGTTTATTGTTATTCTATAAATTGAGAATCAAGTATGTAACAGTTATTACTCCATGAACATTTTATTTTTTTTAAATCTCATTTGATCCTATTAGGATCCTATAAGGATCCTAATAGTTTCCGACGTCGGAAGCGATCCCAATACTCGACGACGTTTCCTACTTCGTTTTCGACGTCGGAAACTATCAGGATCCGACGTAGAATCCTACGTGGGTTACGACGTCGGCTACGACGCAGGAAACTATTAGAATCCGACGTAGGATCCGACGTCGGGTTTTTCAGTAGGGTTACTAGTGCTTGATAAACTACATACGTGGTAAACATCGGTAGTGATGCCGTGATGGGGTGCAGCACGAGATTTTTCTTCTTAAGGGCATGTGACAGACATAAATACCTACATTACCGACCTCACTTTTCCAATTTTCCGATTTTTTTTTTAAATCCAAGATCTTTTTTGGAAATAAAATATCGGGCTGAAACTTTGGAAAATGTATGAGAAGATAATAAACTACGTTTACGTAGTTTATTCCAGGAGGAATTTCGTAAAAAATTATTTTCGATGAAATTAAAACTGGGTGCATTTTTTGAACCTACGAACTTTTTTTATCAGTGAAATATTGGCTTCAAACTTAGAGAAATGCATGAGCCGACAGTGAAGTACGTTCATGTACATCATTTGAGTTTAAAAGATGCAAAAAGAAAAATTCCAACTAAATGTCAACTCCGGTTGCCAGTTCGGTCGGTACTCGCGATGGGCACGAAAATGCGA
Organism: Andricus quercusramuli; assembly: GCA_932178445.1. Taxonomy (NCBI): domain Eukaryota; kingdom Metazoa; phylum Arthropoda; class Insecta; order Hymenoptera; family Cynipidae; genus Andricus; species Andricus quercusramuli. The sequence goes on along the minus strand of CAKNXH010079055.1, from coordinate 11,703 downwards.
AGTCTGGCGGCCACTAAACGAGGCTCTATCAGCTGGCTCGTCTACATCTGAAGTATGGGTTCCATGCTGTCAAAGATTGATGATGCGGTGTTCTTACCATAATATATTTTTTAAGTTGTGTCTAGCATAAAAGTTCAGTGGAGTATGTTGTTTCAATGTTGAATGATGTAAGTATTGAAATCGTTATTGGCCTCGTTTAGTGGCCACCAAACTTCGCATTTTCGTGCACATCACGAATGCCGACCGAACTGGCAACCGGAGTTGACATTTAGTTGGAGTTTTTCTTTTTGCATCCTTTATACTCAATTGATGTACATAAACGTACTTTACTGTCGGCTCTTGCATTTATTAAAGTTCGAAGCTGATATTTCACTTATAAACAAGGTTCTTAGGTTCAAAAAATGCACAGTTTTAATTTCTTCCAAAATAATTTTTGGTGAAATTCCTCCCCGAATAAAGTACGTAAACGTAATTTATTGTCTTCTCATATATTTTCCAAAGTTTCAGCCCGATATTTTATTTGCAAAAAGAATTCGTAGATTAAAAAAAAAAATTCGGAAAATTGAAAGAATGAGGTCGGTCATGTAGGTATATCTGTCACATGCCCTTAAACACTTTCCTCGTGAGTGAATTTCTTTCTGTCGTCCTGCTGTTCCAGACTTCCGGAGCGAACCGTAAGTCGATATTTCTTGCCGTCATTCCTTAAAATCGATAACTTCTTCAGTGAAAAAGTCATCCAGTTAGATCGAAATTTCTGCCATCAGTAAGAAGATTAAGAGAAATGAGAAAGCGATGAACTTGAGCAGATTCATCATGTTTAAAACGTGCATTAGAGAATATTGATGAAAGTTATCAATCAAATGCTTCCAGTCTTGACTGAGGAAATCTATGAAAGTTTTAGTAGTAAAATTTGTCAATGTCATCAATTTTAGAAGTTTTTATCAGGCAACGGAACGAGTTATTCTATTTATATTTCAAATCCACTGCCGTAGTTTTAATTTATAGGTTTTAACAGAAGAAGTTACAGCGGGGTAAGCTCGGTACGACCCCACACGAAAGAAGCGCGGGGTCGCACCGAATCATGGCGGAACCCCCCGAGGGGTCCCGAGGATTCTCACAGCGCGATTGCCGTCGCTGGGCATGATTAGTCTTGCTTCGTTGCTAGTCGACTCCACTGGTTTGTCCGCCTTAGCTTAGTGGTGCTTTGCGCCTGTTCTCACCATCGGCATGCTCACCATTCACGATCGTTTTAACGACCTCGATTAATCGTCTTGACTCTAGTGGGTGATATTTTGTGAATCGCTTAGACAATTATTATTGGAATTGGCGTGCTAACCTCGAGAATCACTACGCTTCCAGTGGGCAAGCCCCACGTCCTCTTGGATCCTTGTCGGATCTCTTTTTCTCCGCCTGTTTTGCAGCCGTCGGTTACGAAACACGGGCCGCTGGCCGCGCTACCATGCTACCACTTGCTACCCTTCATTAATAAAAGTAATCTCGTTTTCTTTGTGTTGAACCCTCTCTCGACTTTCCAACTCCCAATTTCCCTCCTCGGCATTACCACCGTAATACCTGGCGCCTGAACTAAAAAACCCACCTCTTTTCCCTTATCAACTTTCAACCTGTCGAGAAAAAGGGGCTCTTGACCCTTATGTTTGAACTCTCAAAATTTGTATGCCATCGAACCCATTTGCCATGCCTCTGCCTAATTTGCCATTAGGCCCGATCTCTTAAATTATACGCATTTATGTCCTTATGCCAATGATCCTTATATGAATTTACAAATACTCATTACTATTGATATATTTACTTTGACCTGATTTACATGCGCAATAATGTTGGAAATGTTTTACTTGTGATATTTGTATATTGAGAAGTGAATTAATATGTGCCTATGAACTTTACACGTGCCAAACATTGTTGTGCCCGAAATGATTTTTATGTGCCCATGACAGATGTCGGATAATCGCCGAAAATTTTTTTTTTTCTTTTGAATATTGACCAGGATATCTTACCGTGGACTTGCCAGCATTATTTCGGGGAAAAATAGCCCGAGTCACGCCCGCAAAGCCAGAACCGAAATCATTCAAAGAAGAATACATAGTTCGAATTATAAAAATGAATCTAAAAACTTGAGAAAAATTGACTAAAATCGGGCTAAAAATAAAGGAAAAAACTTGTCAAAATTATTAAATTTCAGGTTAATAGAAATTAATTTCGAAAAAACCAAAAATTACAAAAATCGCAGAAACGGGAGGAAAGAATAAAACCTGAAAAGAGAATCATGAATTTTCTCATTGCCCAAAATTTTAATCGTCAAACAAAACGAACCGTTCAAGCACCAAAACAAGTTCGCACGTACAGCGGGCAGTACGATAAAGCCTAACAGTACCTCGAACTGTTTTCGCATTTCTTTTTTTAAATTATTTGCGTGAAAGTTCTACAGCTTTTTGTTTCTCCTGTAAAATTCGGGTTTTGGCACTTACGCCCTTATGCGGTGTTGCCCTTCAAATATCTTTTGCAATAATTCAAAGTTTCCCTAAAATTTTGTCAAATCCTGCAAAAATTAAAACAATTCTCTTAAAATCTTCCAGATTCTTCTTTGACATATTTTAAAATCTTCACAGCTTGAAATGAATCTTCTAAAATAAAAAACGCGCGCGGCTCGCTGCGCTCGCAAGTTTGAGCGCACCCAGGGCGCGCAGTTGTTGTATCTCGTGCTTCGCGCTTGATAGTATATTTACCTTGCACTTCGCGCTCGCTATGTATGTACTTCACGCTACGCGCTCGGAAACCTTTTGCCTCGCGCTTCGCGCTCGGCTTTTTTTTCGGATTTCGCACATCGTGTTCGGCTTAGATAAAAAGAAGAAATTTACTTGAAAATATTATAAAATAGACGAAACCTCTACTTTTTAAGTGATTGTTAAATTTGTTTTCATTTTAGATTAAAAAGGAAGTCTATTTGCTGAAGGCTCTATCGGCCTTAAGGAACATATTCTCATTACATTACCCACACACTTTTTTTAAGTCCATAGAAAAACGCTTAATTGCTTAAGAAACAGTTTTGGTTTAACTTACTGAAAATGCTACCAAAAAATTTTAAATTCCGTTTCTGGTCAAACAGTGTTTGTTTTATTCATTGAAAACTATATTTAAATTTTTTCAGACAAATCCAATACCTTCTCATTAGGATTAGAATGTAAAAATTTCATTTTTTGTTTATTTTGTAATACCGTTTTTCACGACTAAAATAAGAACTACGTGTTCTATAAAAAAATAATCAACAACAAATTTGTAGATCTTTCTTGGATGGATAATTTTTGTCTCATCATCTTTTTTCGTATCTTGCATAGTCTGACAGAGAAACGGATTTTTTTAAAATTATTTTTTATATGTTTCATGGGATCAAAATTTGAATTTTTGATTTTTCAACCAAATTCACAAAGTTGTTATCATAATCTTGTAGGGCTTGCACGAATCAGCGTTTGTCTTTTCTTGACTTTTTCCATATTGTGCGTTGTTTAGCTTAAAATGTTGATTTCCGTTTGTTTTTTCAATTTGAAAAATGTTATAACTCTAAAAGTTTTCTTTTTATCGAAAAAGGTAGTTATGATAAATTGCTCTGATTCGTTAGTACTACGAATTTCCGTAAATAGAATTTTGAATAAAATGATTTCAAACATTTTGAAAATGCTCTAACTTTTTGAGTATTTATCACAAAAAGCTGGCTACCGAACTTGTTATTTTCTCTTAAGGCTTAAAAAAATGTGCCAAAGCTCAATCCAATCTAATCATTTTTTTCGAAAGTTATCGTGCCCACAGACAGGCAGACAGACAACTTGGTAAAAATCGGTTTTTCTACCTCAGGGGGCCTCAAAACGTGGAGATTTGATGAAATCCGACTAAGTAAAATTTTACATAAAACCAATAGCTTCTCATTAGGATCAGAATGCAAAAATTGAATGCAAGTTTCTCGTGAAAAATTCAAGGAGGTTTCCAGGTTTTTAAGGTTAAAAAAAAATTTAGGAGAATTCCAGGTTTTCAAGGTTTTCAAAGTCGCTGTACACCCTGAATAGGCTTTATAATATTCATAGAATCGAACAATATAAAATGAAATGTAATAAGTTGTAATTCATTGCAATAACGACAAAACATTAACGAATTAATTGAAATTATATTTTTTTTCTTCACCGCTATCTGTATTGAAAATATGTTATCGAAAACGTAAACTTTGGAATTCCTTAGGAATAAGTCATTGAAGAAGACTCCCACACTAGTCGAACGTCTGATTAAAAAGCACACCCTTATGAAAAAGAAGTTTTGATAAGTATTGGATCCAGTACTTTTTTCGCGAATAAGTATTGGATTTCCAATACTTTTTCGCGAAAAAAGTATTAGATCCAATACTTTCCAATACTTCTTTTTCATGAGGGACAGATTTTTTATTTTTGGACACTAAAACCCGTACAAAGAAACTACAACTTATTTAATATAATTTGTTCTAGTTTGTTTCAATGCTAAAAAATCCACACATGGTCAAAAACATTTTTAACCACAAGTTACAAAGATAATTTTATTAAATACCAAAATCAGAATTTTAAAAATTTGCTGTATTTAAAATTTTGATTCCTGGGTTTTAGCGACTTTTTACCTAGAGCTTTTTTGTCACCAGCTATTAGATTAACCGCTTTCACCAACTATTATTTTTAGTAAAAAACTTAACCAGGATTATTTTGATTAAAAGTAGCAGTTGGCGAAAATGATTAATCTAACAACTTTCCTACATTCATTTTTTTTCATTCAATTGAAAAAATATTGGTTATTCCATTGACTTTCATCTGAACCGGGTCACGAAAAAATATATTTTTTTAAATCTGATGTGGCAGCATAGATAATTTCGGTACATTTAAGAAGTTATTTGGAATGTCCATTATTCTAGGGTAGCTCATAAAATCCCTTTTTTGGATCACTTTGCTTATAAAATAATCCCATATTTTCTGTAAATTTTGCAAAAAAAGTAAGAAGATAAATATATATAAAAAAATGTTTTTGATAGCAGAAATTATCGCCAGTTAAATAAACAATATTTTCTGTAGATTGTATAATTTTATTAAAATTTCTAGCTCAGAATTTGACAATTTTATTTTAAAGTTATTAAAAAATCGCAATCCGATTCGATGCGAAAGAAATTATAAGTAAACATCTTACCTGCTCTGTCACACCAGTCATCATATCTTGGATCGTTCTTCTTCGGAAAATAAAACAGAATTACTCTTTCATTTTTTACGTCAGAACAACCTTGATATGCACAACGGTCGACCGATGATACTTTGTCTGTCATTATGCCAGCTTTTCGAGAAAATTATCACTTTTATAGATCGCTATTTGCTCAGGAAACAATTAGCAAAACCAAAGTGCGAAAACACGTGTTCTCGTCACAATGAAACCGATGTTTTCTTTTTGACGCGCGCATTCGATTTTTCATCAGCAAATCACTTCGCAGCAAACCATGTGATCGACCGTGATTATAAAAATGTTAATTGATGAAACTTCTATTGAACATTAAATAACGTTACTTGTCTTCTGCTTTTACAATTAAAAAACAATCATAACAATTTTATAAGAGCAATGTAAATTTTAAAAAAAAACCCGTAAAGAATAACAGAGAACAAGTAAATATTGAGACTATACTAACGTAAAAGGTAATTCTATTATTTTCAATACCTGATTTTCCCTTTAGGTTTCGATGTACAAAAATAGAATAGGTTACCTCAAAAATGTAATTTCTGGCTATTCATATAGCGTTAATGACATCTCTCTCGTATTCCGTAAAGCAGGATAGATTTGAAGTGTATTTAATTCACTCTAATTCCTTTAAGAAATGTGTGCATATAAAATTGTTTGAATTATCCATTTTGGAATATAAGTTAGGAAGGGTCTATTTAAATGAATTCAAGTTTGCACTTCAGAGAGATCAAGTGATTTGAATGCAAGAAATTTACATTGTTTACATTACATTTTACATTACATTTACATTACATTTATATATGTAAAATATTATCCTCAATTTCAATATAATGAACTGAATTGAGTGTAATACATTTTGTGATACCTAAATTCAGAATATAATTTATGTGTTTAAAAAAAATTAGTTATCTTAAATAAATTGAAAACTTTAATTCAATATAGATGAAATAAATTTTGATATGACTTTAATAATTGTGCGTGCATAGTAACAGTAAATAACTTACTAATTGTGAATAAATTGTATGTGAATTCGAAATTATATTTTTCAAAGTGTATTGACAGGAATAGCAGTTGCTTCTTTCTAATACTGTTTTTCATATAAGAAAACGAAGGGAAAATTAGGTATTTACAGGAATTGCAGTTTTCAATCCTATACTATTCAAGCCTTCTTACCGGGTATACTAAATAAAATTACATTGTTACAAAGAAAAATAACAACGTTTTACTTTAAAGAATTCAAATTGTTTAACGATTGAAATTAATAAAAAGAAGCAAAAGATGGAAGGGATTTTTAATTAATAATTCTCATTCTGAATCTTATGATATAGGGGAAAGTTGCCTAAGACGAGCCCATCCATATTTTCTGAAAATTTTCGATTTTAAGGAACTTTAGAAGCAAAAGCGATTATTGGCATCATAGTTTGATGTTTTCTTTACGAAGTTCACACACATAAAAGTTCAAAAAATGTTTAAAAGGCAATGAACTTCCATTTTGAAAAAAATATGTATTTGTCTCGTCTTAGGCAACCCGGTATCCTAGGACGGGCCCCTTTTTGAAATAAAAAACTAATATATAAATAGAAAAAGCAACATAGTTTAAAAATTTTCTCATTCATGTTGTAAAAGCAATAAAGAGGTTAGGTCATTACCATCGGGACCATCGGAAACTCACAAGGAAAGCAGATTTCGCTTTTACCTACATTTCTCTAGCCTAACCGGGGCTCGTCTTAGGAATTTCGCATGATCGCAATTTTTTAAATATTTTCATTAAACAGCATAAGAATTAATAAAACGTAAGTATCAGTTGCAAAATTTACAAAATTATCTATCAAACAAAAACATAACTTACTCCTTCAAATCAGTAGAAGTTATTAAATCAAAACTTCTAAAACAGGTAAAAGTTCGTTCTCTAACGTACGAAAAATCATTTTTCCTTTCTGTTTTTGTTAATTTACTTTCGGTGCAGGAAAAAAAAATTCAAAATAACCAGAATTCAAACAGCAGTAAAAAGATAAACGTTTTTAAAACTTTGCAATAATTTCCAAATATTTATTGTTTACACCTTTAATTGGAAAATGTAAGACAAAATATTTATAAAGTTGCATTCATTTTAACTGACCCTTCTGTGGGCCTATAGGCGCCTATTTTAAAAAATATATTAAAGCACATACGTTAATAATATTTCTATTATGAACAAATTCGCATCATTCGATTATTGCTACTGATGGTACTCAGTTTACTGATACTCAACTCTTATTGAGTTAATCAAATTAATAAATTAAACTCATCGAACTGAAATTAATTATTTAAATTTATAATTGAAAATGTATTTTGTTTGGGGGCAAGATACATACAATTTTATGAAATATTATATAAAAAATCAAATCTAATAAGAAATAATTCTATCATACAATTTTATTTTATTAAATTTATCATTAATACCACAAGCATAAACATTTGAGAATTATTGTTTATTTAAATTAAAAACAATTAGGATGACAGTAGTGATTCTATACAATTTAACTCTACATCTAAAAACTCTAAATCGCTAATTCTACACGCGAGAACTCTACACAATCATATTTATTGAACAAATTAAATATTTTCAATTTTAACTCAATATGGTTATAAATTCTACACCGTAAAATTCTACACAAAATAATACTTTAAATTTTGCAAATTTAAATAAACTTTACAAAATAAAAAGAGTTCCACATACAATATTTTAATAAAAAATTCTTTAAAAATTTCAATTATTTTGTGCACAAAATTTACGATGTGTGATTTTAACCGTGTTAAGTTCACATTTGAACAATTAAATTGGTTTAATAAATATGATTGTGTATAGAGTTTTCGCATGAAAATTAGCGGTGTAGAATTTTCAAATGCAGGGTTTCATTTGGTAAAATTGCTACGGCCTCTTTTTCGAATAACAATTTTCTGCATTAAAAAAATTGACTTTAATAGTCAAATTATATTGTATTTCAAAAAATATATGCAATACAATTACTAGGTTATTAGGTATTAGTAACTATTAAAATTGTGTCACTAATGTTACAGTATATTAATTGCAATATAAATAATATTTTCCATGAAAAATGTAGCAGCTAAAAATATTCATTACGATACTATTACATTTTAATTTAATTCAAAGAGTACATTTTATGCGTCTATACATTTCCTTGATGCGAAATTTATTCGAAAAATTGAAACAATAATTTTAAAAATATTTAACATAAAATTTTTAATTTATATTTTCAAGTATATACCGACTGAGTATCGGCTATTCGATGGATTAGTTGTATGGTGGGGGGGGGGGGGGGAGTAAAGAGCGAGGGGGAAAAGCAGTTGCATCTGGCGTAATCTACGGGTTGAGAGGCATGGAGGCTACATTTAGTTCCTCGAATTTAAAATCGAATGCACGTAGGGTGACCATCCATCCGGATTTCCCCGGACATGTCCTCATTTTAGGGCTTGTGTGAGTTGTCCTACCGGATTTTTTACTTTGTCCGGGTTTTGTCCGGATTTATTAAATTATAAATTTTTATTTTTTAATCATCGTCAGAAGTGGAATAGGGAACAGAAAGAGAGGGAAAATCGAGAAAGTTGACCTGTCTTTTTCTAAGGATGATGTTTGGTTCCACTCATCTTCCATCTGCTTTCATAGAAAAGGATCAATCCACCAATCGCCATCCTTAGCAAAGGACAGGTGAACTTTCTCAATTTCCCCTCTCTTTCTATTCCTTGTTGCACTTCCGATGGCCGTAGCTAGCGATCTAGTACTATATGTCGATGTAGTGAACTAATGTTGACCGGATTTCGAATTCCCTATGTGTGATTGGTCGGTCGGTTGGGTTGTCGCGAGTTGTGCCGCGTTTGTTTGTATTATGACAGCTTACAGCTAATAGGTAACAGGCTTGAACCGGCGACTCGACCGGCACGCGAAATGTCGGTGTCTCTGTAATGAAAATAAATTTTTCTATGATAAAAATTTGTTTTAAACAATTTAGAAAAACTTTAAAATAAAATAATTGGATAATAACATTATGTTCATCTAACTTTGCAGATTAAATTGTTTTTTCTTTTACATAGTTTATCAAAATTATTGATAGGTTAAGTGTGATTCAGAGGCGGCTGATCCCTAGGGGGTATATGGGGCAATGCCCTCCTGAGAAATCGACCAGGGAGGGGCAAAGTATTGATTTTGACCCCTCTGAAATCGAATGATTAAGGGCGCTTTCACACATTGCAGATCAGCAATTTGCATGCAGAAAGTCCACAAGAATAAAATAGATGGAGAACAGCCTGTCTCTTTCACTCACGTGAACTTTCTGCATGCAATCTGCTGATCTGCGATCGTGTGAAGGCGCCCTAAATTTATCGGATCGTTTGAATTTTTTTTTAATCTACCTGAAATCTTTGTTAAATAATTGGAGAAGTTGTGAAATCTTTTTAATCAATCCGAAATCTTTGCGAAATATTTAAAATCTTTGAGATCTTTGGGGAATCATTGTAATCTTGCTGAAATATTTGGAAATATTTGAAATATTTGTGAAATTTTCGAAACCTTTGGGAAATCATTCAAATCTTTGTGCAATCTTTGAAATCTATCTAAAATCTTTGCAAAAACTTTTAAATCTTAATGAAATCTTTGGAAAATCATTGAAATATTTGTAGAATCTTTGGAAATCTTTGCGGAATATTTGATATATTTTTGACATATTTCATGATATTTGTGAAATTATTAAAATCTTTGTGCACTCTTTGAAATCTATCTGAAATTTTTGTGAAATAATTGAAATCTTTTAAATCGATCCGAAATCTTTGCGAAATATATGAGAAATCTTTGAAATCTTTAGGAAATCATTGAAGTCTTTGTGAAATCTTTTAAATCTATCCAAAATCTTTAAAATCTGTATGAAATCTTTGGTAAATCATCGAAATCTTTGTGCAATCTTTGATATCCATTTGAAATCTTTGTGAAATAATTGAAATCTTTGGGAAATCATTAAAATCTTTGTAAAATGTTTCTGAAATCTTTGGAAATCTTTGCAAAATATTTAAAATATTTTTGAAATATCTGATAATATTTGTGAAATTATTGAAATCTTTGTCAACTCTCTGGGAAATCATTGGAATCCTTATGTCCTCTTTGAAATCTATTTGAAATTTCTGTGAAATAATTGAAATCTTTTAAATATGTCCAAAATCTTTGCGAAATATTTGTGAGATTTTCCAAATCTATGGAAAATCATTGAAATCTTTGTGCACTCTTGGAAATCTATCAGAAATCTTTGCGAAATATTCGATAATATTTGTGAAATTACTGAAATCAAATCTTTGGGAAATCATTGAAGTATTTGTAAAATCTATTCAATCTATCCGAAATCTTTGCGAAATATTTGTGAAATATTTGAAATCTCTGGGAACTCATTCAAATCTTTTTGAAATCTATGGAAATCTTTGCGAAATATTTTTAATACTTTTGAAATATTTAGTAATTTTTGAGAAATTTGTGCAATCTTTGAAAAATCATTGAAGTCTTAATGAAATCTTATAAGTCTATCCGAAAGCTGTGCTAAATATTTGAAGTCTTTTTGAAATCTTTGGGAAATTATTGAAATCTTTTAAATCCATCGGAAATCTTTGCGAAACCTTCAAAATTTTTGCGAAATCTTTTGGAAATTATTAAAATCTTTGTGGAATCTTTGAAATCTACCTGAAATTTTTTATATATTTTTAAAATATTTGCTAATATTTGTGTAATCTTTGGAAAATCATTGAAATCTTCGTGAAATCTTTGGCAATATGAATTTTATACCTGTATTTATTATTATTTGTTATTTATTATTCATTGTTATTTACTATTTCAAACTTTTCTGTCCTACTTTGTCCTCTTTTTTAAATAAAGTTTTGTCCTACTTTGTCCTCATTTTTCAAAGCTTTTTGTCCTACTTTTCGAAAATCAATTATAGTCACCCTAAATGCACGTCCCCGCGCCGCATCTATAGGCTTATAATATCTTTGTAGGTGTATTATATCTTTGGGCTGACATTGAAGTCTACTAAAGGCGATTTTAAGCGCATCTGATTAGATGCACTTGAAGTCGCCTCTAGCAGACCTTTAATGACAGCCACTATGTTTTTTAAATTTTTAACGCGAGAAAATGAAGTTATTGCAATTACGGCATTACCTTCTAACGTAAATTTTATATATAAATTTTCTGTAAATTTTCCGCGACATAGCGGAACGCGAATGACACATAAAAATAAGCAGTTGGCAATACATGCGCGCACATCGCATCCACGCTACTGCTATGTCAAGTCTACGTCAAGTCAACGCTACGTCGGTTTCACAATCTTATTGTGGGCTCTCCATACATGGAGAGTCCACAATGGGATTGAGAAACCGAAGTAGCATTGACTTGACATAGCAGTAGCGTGGACGCGATGCGCG
>CAKNXH010079054.1:0-16380 GCA_932178445.1 Andricus quercusramuli | reverse complement strand
TCCGTCAAAGGGTTCCCGTCGAATGACACACGATATTTTATTCAAAATCGGGCTACCACGTGACATGCACTAAAATTTTGACAATAAGATCAGAAAAAGCGTAGAAAATACGTAACCTGATTGAAGTTGCGGGCGAAGGGGGGCGCGGGGTCCAGGGCGCAGCCCTGGTGGGGGTGCAGGGGGCGAAGCCCCCTTCCGGGGGGGCTAGGGGGGGCGGAGCCCCCGACTTAAAAAAAAACAATTCTTTATGAAGAATTACATGAAAAATGATTTTTTAAATACGAATTACTAATAAGAGTTTAAAATTTATTCATAAAAAAATGTATTCAGTTATAATTAAAAAGAAAAATTCCAAAAAAATATTGCATGTAATAAAAAAATTGTTCATCAGTTATATTCCAAGTGTTTTATTATACAGCGGCACATTGATAATGCGCCACTCGGGAAGTTTGTGCACTACGCACCGTACCAAAAACATCGACTCCCCATATTTCACGTGCCACAGTGAAAAAGGAGAGGGAATGCCATCATTTGACATGCACAAGTTGTCGATTTCAGCGTATTCCCGTCCGACGGACGAGAAAAATCCCCACCCAGAATCGTGCAGTTCCCGCTCCGAGATTAGGACGGGAATACGCGAAAATCGTCCGATTTTGAATAAAAGCTCTTATTTAATATGTGTAATGCAATGCACTAGTTACAAACATGTTTGTACTACAAACACGTATGATTGAAAGTTTTGGCGGGAAATCGCAGGTAACGAACCGGGTTCAGTCGGTCTGCTGCTGGTCTGGTCGTCGCATACTCAGCTACCCTGCCGCTTGAACGACAATGAAGCGGCACCTGCCGTTTCAGTGCTGCTCTTTTAAAGCTACTCAGATTTCAGTTTTAAATGCCTGCAAAGGTTCCCTTCATGCCTGCGAATAGACTACAAAATAGACCAGCTGAAGGGCATTAAAAATTGAAAATTGTAAAATTTTAAAATTACCTCTGCGAAAGTTAGAAATTCGGAATCTACGGGTTTAGATAATTTCAGATATATCTAACTTTTTTTTGAAAATTTTAAAGGAATGAATATTATGTATCTCGTAAGTTGAATGAGATACGCCAAAACAGACATTTTAAAATTCAACTTCAGAATAGTATATTAGTATATAATTTATAAGCATAAAATATATATAAAGAAAAAAATCATAAATTAAAAAAAGTGTTGATTATTTGAAGAAAATTTTAAAAAGCGATTCGGGTTGGTTGCGGCCAACTACTGTCAATCACTCTGCCCGCCCGGTACGTGACGAATACAATAGGACCATTATATGACCGTCGCATCACTCTGAGTGCCGTTAAGGTGCCGAAATCAGCACAGTCACCGAAACGGTAGTTTTTTTTTTTTTTTTTTTTTTTTGTAGAGAAGGTGAGAATACATTCACGCACTGAGTGTGGGACTCGACCTAAAAAACCGGTAATACCCACTAAATTCACCTCCTCTTATTGCCAACCCATGTCCTCGGAACCGCTTATCGCATTACTTCAAGGACATGGGGGTAAGGCCACTAAGCCGTGCTTCGGCTTCCGATGTCTAGCCAACTTGGCATTTCTCCTCCTTACGCCCAACCAGGATGCACGCATCGTCCTCAATAGTGTGGTGGTACCACACAACGGGCTCGTCGGCCTTCGGCATCCTGGTTGGGTGTATCAAGTTAAGTTAGCGCGTCCTTGAGGTTTTTTCACCGAAGCTGCCTCTCAGAACGCCCTGCACCTCATTGTCCCGGGCTGATGGTCTGTCCGGAACTTTTCGTCATTTGTGACGCAGAGGTAGCTCTGTGGTATACTTTCGCACGCCGCAGCTTTGTGCCCCTCTTTGCCGCACCTCCAGCACAGCTTGGTCCGATCAGGGCCCTTGCAGTCCACTGCTATATGGCCAAAGCCTATAAGCAGTGGTAGCACCTTATCTTCTCAGTCTTTTTTCGGACTCTACAGGACATCCAGCCCACTTTGAGATGTCCTGTCCGAATCAAGCGCGTCGCCAGCTCCTTGTTAAGTTCCACATACGCCTTCAGGTGTCCCCTGAAGGCCCTCTTCGTCAAACACACTTTGACGTCGTTCGGATCGACGCTGCCGAAGTAGTGACATACCGCCTCCGTCAGCTCCCCACTTCGATTGTCGTGTCCAAATCAAGAACCTCGACTTCCGTACGTGGAACCAGGTCCTGCACGGAGTTGTCAGCACTGACCGCCTCTGTAATGGCAGACGACAGTTTTGTCCTGCCGTCTGCTGCAGGGCCCACCTCGATGAGGATCTCTCTTTTTCGTGTCTCTCGGACACCCCTGATTTTCACACCAAGTGTGTCCGGTTTGACCTTCTTTTTTAGATCCTTTAGGACTTCGGCGTAGCTCGAACCCTCGGCCGGTCTTATCAAGACCGCCTTGGGTTGAGCTTTTCTCTTCGACTCCTTGTTCGTGGAGGATGCGGGGGCAGCTGGTTTCGCCCCCGCATCATTCTTCTCTGGAGACGAAGACGCTACTGCAGTAGTGCGCGTCCTCGGCTTCTTCGTCACTTGTTTGGAGGAGCCAGCCTCAATGGGACTCATAAAGGACTCCCTCTCTCCCTTCCTATGATGGTGAGTGGGAGTTTCCTCAGTTTCTTCGGTCTGAGTACCGTTGTTGCTGGTCTTTCTCTTCGTCTTGGCCTTCTTTTTCAGATCATACCCCTCTATCGAGGCGGCAAATCCAACTTGTAGTGACACGTACTCAAAGCGGTGTTTGGCAGATCTAATGGCGCCTTCCAGATATATCACCGTACTTTTCATTTCTTCCAGCCCATGCCAGATTGGCATGAGCATGTTCCTCTTGATGGAACAGAAAAGCAGCATCACATTTATCGCATCCATCATCCGATCGGTGAGCTTTTCAGCCTCCCTCGACCTTTTTTCGACCGCTATGATGTCCCTCTTGACAAAAGTCTTTTGACTAACTTCTGGCTCTTCCACCACATCAAGATCTCCTCCCAACTCCTCGCATGCGCTTTTGTTTAAATTTTGGCTCGTCTGCATGCTGTTCCCACGAGTAGCTAGGGAAAAAAGGTCCACATCCGCAGAGCCCAGCATGCGGGGGTAAGGTCTGCATACTCTAGGAGGCGACCTGGTATCCTAGAGACCCGAAACGGTACTGGCGGCCTAGTGCCGCTCGCCAGTGCCGTTTCGGGCGATGACCAAACGAGCGCAAGCTACCTGGGTTACCTTCCCCTTCCAGTGGGACCCTCACCCCTCGCACCTCTCTCGGCGCGCTTAGCCGTTGGATCTCACGGAGCGCGGGGTCTATTGCCGCTAATGACCCTAAAGTACCTCCGATTACCGTTTCAATTTATCAACTCAAGTAAGAGATTCAATTAAGCCAGGAAAGCGGAAATGAAGTTGTTGGGAATTAAAGATGGAAATAAGATTCTGAAAGGGTACTAATGTGCAGATATTTGATATCGCGTGGGTTAAACGAAATCTCAGTTTGACAGTTGATTCGTTTCGGTGTGAAAGTGAATCAGCAATACTTGAACGTGTATCGAGAGAGGGATTCCCTACTGAAAAACCCGACGTCGGATCCTACGTAGGATCCTAATCGTTTCCTGCGTCGTAGCCGACGTCGTAACCCGCTTAGGATCCTAATAGGAAACTATTAGGATCCTAATAGGATCTAACGAGATTTTTTTAAAATAAAATGTTTATGGAATAATAACTGTTACATATTTAATTCCTAATTTATACCAATCTATAATATAATATACACTATATAAATAAATAAATATATACTATATACTATGTATGTAGTATATACTACACTATATATAATATACACTATATAAATAAAAAAAATATTTAAAAAAAAATATATATAGTGTATATTATATTAGAGTTTTGTTTATTGTTATTCTATAAATTGAGAATCAAGTATGTAACAGTTATTACTCCATGAACATTTTATTTTTTTTAAATCTCATTTGATCCTATTAGGATCCTATAAGGATCCTAATAGTTTCCGACGTCGGAAGCGATCCCAATACTCGACGACGTTTCCTACTTCGTTTTCGACGTCGGAAACTATCAGGATCCGACGTAGAATCCTACGTGGGTTACGACGTCGGCTACGACGCAGGAAACTATTAGAATCCGACGTAGGATCCGACGTCGGGTTTTTCAGTAGGGTTACTAGTGCTTGATAAACTACATACGTGGTAAACATCGGTAGTGATGCCGTGATGGGGTGCAGCACGAGATTTTTCTTCTTAAGGGCATGTGACAGACATAAATACCTACATTACCGACCTCACTTTTCCAATTTTCCGATTTTTTTTTTAAATCCAAGATCTTTTTTGGAAATAAAATATCGGGCTGAAACTTTGGAAAATGTATGAGAAGATAATAAACTACGTTTACGTAGTTTATTCCAGGAGGAATTTCGTAAAAAATTATTTTCGATGAAATTAAAACTGGGTGCATTTTTTGAACCTACGAACTTTTTTTATCAGTGAAATATTGGCTTCAAACTTAGAGAAATGCATGAGCCGACAGTGAAGTACGTTCATGTACATCATTTGAGTTTAAAAGATGCAAAAAGAAAAATTCCAACTAAATGTCAACTCCGGTTGCCAGTTCGGTCGGTACTCGCGATGGGCACGAAAATGCGAAGTCTGGCGGCCACTAAACGAGGCTCTATCAGCTGGCTCGTCTACATCTGAAGTATGGGTTCCATGCTGTCAAAGATTGATGATGCGGTGTTCTTACCATAATATATTTTTTAAGTTGTGTCTAGCATAAAAGTTCAGTGGAGTATGTTGTTTCAATGTTGAATGATGTAAGTATTGAAATCGTTATTGGCCTCGTTTAGTGGCCACCAAACTTCGCATTTTCGTGCACATCACGAATGCCGACCGAACTGGCAACCGGAGTTGACATTTAGTTGGAGTTTTTCTTTTTGCATCCTTTATACTCAATTGATGTACATAAACGTACTTTACTGTCGGCTCTTGCATTTATTAAAGTTCGAAGCTGATATTTCACTTATAAACAAGGTTCTTAGGTTCAAAAAATGCACAGTTTTAATTTCTTCCAAAATAATTTTTGGTGAAATTCCTCCCCGAATAAAGTACGTAAACGTAATTTATTGTCTTCTCATATATTTTCCAAAGTTTCAGCCCGATATTTTATTTGCAAAAAGAATTCGTAGATTAAAAAAAAAAATTCGGAAAATTGAAAGAATGAGGTCGGTCATGTAGGTATATCTGTCACATGCCCTTAAACACTTTCCTCGTGAG
This sequence comes from Andricus quercusramuli, assembly GCA_932178445.1. NCBI lineage: Eukaryota > Metazoa > Arthropoda > Insecta > Hymenoptera > Cynipidae > Andricus > Andricus quercusramuli. The sequence continues at coordinate 11,076 of CAKNXH010079054.1, read as the reverse complement.
TGAATTTCTTTCTGTCGTCCTGCTGTTCCAGACTTCCGGAGCGAACCGTAAGTCGATATTTCTTGCCGTCATTCCTTAAAATCGATAACTTCTTCATTGAAAAAGTCATCCAGTTAGATCGAAATTTCTGCCATCAGTAAGAAGATTAAGAGAAATGAGAAAGCGATGAACTTGAGCAGATTCATCATGTTTAAAACGTGCATTAGAGAATATTGATGAAAGTTATCAATCAAATGCTTCCAGTCTTGACTGAGGAAATCTATGAAAGTTTTAGTAGTAAAATTTGTCAATGTCATCAATTTTAGAAGTTTTTATCAGGCAACGGAACGAGTTATTCTATTTATATTTCAAATCCACTGCCGTAGTTTTAATTTATAGGTTTTAACAGAAGAAGTTACAGCGGGGTAAGCTCGGTACGACCCCACACGAAAGAAGCGCGGGGTCGCACCGAATCATGGCGGAACCCCCCGAGGGGTCCCGAGGATTCTCACAGCGCGATTGCCGTCGCTGGGCATGATTAGTCTTGCTTCGTTGCTAGTCGACTCCACTGGTTTGTCCGCCTTAGCTTAGTGGTGCTTTGCGCCTGTTCTCACCATCGGCATGCTCACCATTCACGATCGTTTTAACGACCTCGATTAATCGTCTTGACTCTAGTGGGTGATATTTTGTGAATCGCTTAGACAATTATTATTGGAATTGGCGTGCTAACCTCGAGAATCACTACGCTTCCAGTGGGCAAGCCCCACGTCCTCTTGGATCCTTGTCGGATCTCTTTTTCTCCGCCTGTTTTGCAGCCGTCGGTTACGAAACACGGGCCGCTGGCCGCGCTACCATGCTACCACTTGCTACCCTTCATTAATAAAAGTAATCTCGTTTTCTTTGTGTTGAACCCTCTCTCGACTTTCCAACTCCCAATTTCCCTCCTCGGCATTACCACCGTAATACCTGGCGCCTGAACTAAAAAACCCACCTCTTTTCCCTTATCAACTTTCAACCTGTCGAGAAAAAGGGGCTCTTGACCCTTATGTTTGAACTCTCAAAATTTGTATGCCATCGAACCCATTTGCCATGCCTCTGCCTAATTTGCCATTAGGCCCGATCTCTTAAATTATACGCATTTATGTCCTTATGCCAATGATCCTTATATGAATTTACAAATACTCATTACTATTGATATATTTACTTTGACCTGATTTACATGCGCAATAATGTTGGAAATGTTTTACTTGTGATATTTGTATATTGAGAAGTGAATTAATATGTGCCTATGAACTTTACACGTGCCAAACATTGTTGTGCCCGAAATGATTTTTATGTGCCCATGACAGATGTCGGATAATCGCCGAAAATTTTTTTTTTTCTTTTGAATATTGACCAGGATATCTTACCGTGGACTTGCCAGCATTATTTCGGGGAAAAATAGCCCGAGTCACGCCCGCAAAGCCAGAACCGAAATCATTCAAAGAAGAATACATAGTTCGAATTATAAAAATGAATCTAAAAACTTGAGAAAAATTGACTAAAATCGGGCTAAAAATAAAGGAAAAAACTTGTCAAAATTATTAAATTTCAGGTTAATAGAAATTAATTTCGAAAAAACCAAAAATTACAAAAATCGCAGAAACGGGAGGAAAGAATAAAACCTGAAAAGAGAATCATGAATTTTCTCATTGCCCAAAATTTTAATCGTCAAACAAAACGAACCGTTCAAGCACCAAAACAAGTTCGCACGTACAGCGGGCAGTACGATAAAGCCTAACAGTACCTCGAACTGTTTTCGCATTTCTTTTTTTAAATTATTTGCGTGAAAGTTCTACAGCTTTTTGTTTCTCCTGTAAAATTCGGGTTTTGGCACTTACGCCCTTATGCGGTGTTGCCCTTAAAATATCTTTTGCAATAATTCAAAGTTTCCCTAAAATTTTGTCAAATCCTGCAAAAATTAAAACAATTCTCTTAAAATCTTCCAGATTCTTCTTTGACATATTTTAAAATCTTCACAGCTTGAAATGAATCTTCTAAAATAAAAAACGCGCGCGGCTCGCTGCGCTCGCAAGTTTGAGCGCACCCAGGGCGCGCAGTTGTTGTATCTCGTGCTTCGCGCTTGATAGTATATTTACCTTGCACTTCGCGCTCGCTATGTATGTACTTCACGCTACGCGCTCGGAAACCTTTTGCCTCGCGCTTCGCGCTCGGCTTTTTTTTCGGATTTCGCACATCGTGTTCGGCTTAGATAAAAAGAAGAAATTTACTTGAAAATATTATAAAATAGACGAAACCTCTACTTTTTAAGTGATTGTTAAATTTGTTTTCATTTTAGATTAAAAAGGAAGTCTATTTGCTGAAGGCTCTATCGGCCTTAAGGAACATATTCTCATTACATTACCCACACACTTTTTTTAAGTCCATAGAAAAACGCTTAATTGCTTAAGAAACAGTTTTGGTTTAACTTACTGAAAATGCTACCAAAAAATTTTAAATTCCGTTTCTGGTCAAACAGTGTTTGTTTTATTCATTGAAAACTATATTTAAATTTTTTCAGACAAATCCAATACCTTCTCATTAGGATTAGAATGTAAAAATTTCATTTTTTGTTTATTTTGTAATACCGTTTTTCACGACTAAAATAAGAACTACGTGTTCTATAAAAAAATAATCAACAACAAATTTGTAGATCTTTCTTGGATGGATAATTTTTGTCTCATCATCTTTTTTCGTATCTTGCATAGTCTGACAGAGAAACGGATTTTTTTAAAATTATTTTTTATATGTTTCATGGGATCAAAATTTGAATTTTTGATTTTTCAACCAAATTCACAAAGTTGTTATCATAATCTTGTAGGGCTTGCACGAATCAGCGTTTGTCTTTTCTTGACTTTTTCCATATTGTGCGTTGTTTAGCTTAAAATGTTGATTTCCGTTTGTTTTTTCAATTTGAAAAATGTTATAACTCTAAAAGTTTTCTTTTTATCGAAAAAGGTAGTTATGATAAATTGCTCTGATTCGTTAGTACTACGAATTTCCGTAAATAGAATTTTGAATAAAATGATTTCAAACATTTTGAAAATGCTCTAACTTTTTGAGTATTTATCACAAAAAGCTGGCTACCGAACTTGTTATTTTCTCTTAAGGCTTAAAAAAATGTGCCAAAGCTCAATCCAATCTAATCATTTTTTTCGAAAGTTATCGTGCCCACAGACAGGCAGACAGACAACTTGGTAAAAATCGGTTTTTCTACCTCAGGGGGCCTCAAAACGTGGAGATTTGATGAAATCCGACTAAGTAAAATTTTACATAAAACCAATAGCTTCTCATTAGGATCAGAATGCAAAAATTGAATGCAAGTTTCTCGTGAAAAATTCAAGGAGGTTTCCAGGTTTTTAAGGTTAAAAAAAAATTTAGGAGAATTCCAGGTTTTCAAGGTTTTCAAAGTCGCTGTACACCCTGAATAGGCTTTATAATATTCATAGAATCGAACAATATAAAATGAAATGTAATAAGTTGTAATTCATTGCAATAACGACAAAACATTAACGAATTAATTGAAATTATATTTTTTTTCTTCACCGCTATCTGTATTGAAAATATGTTATCGAAAACGTAAACTTTGGAATTCCTTAGGAATAAGTCATTGAAGAAGACTCCCACACTAGTCGAACGTCTGATTAAAAAGCACACCCTTATGAAAAAGAAGTTTTGATAAGTATTGGATCCAGTACTTTTTTCGCGAATAAGTATTGGATTTCCAATACTTTTTCGCGAAAAAAGTATTAGATCCAATACTTTCCAATACTTCTTTTTCATGAGGGACAGATTTTTTATTTTTGGACACTAAAACCCGTACAAAGAAACTACAACTTATTTAATATAATTTGTTCTAGTTTGTTTCAATGCTAAAAAATCCACACATGGTCAAAAACATTTTTAACCACAAGTTACAAAGATAATTTTATTAAATACCAAAATCAGAATTTTAAAAATTTGCTGTATTTAAAATTTTGATTCCTGGGTTTTAGCGACTTTTTACCTAGAGCTTTTTTGTCACCAGCTATTAGATTAACCGCTTTCACCAACTATTATTTTTAGTAAAAAACTTAACCAGGATTATTTTGATTAAAAGTAGCAGTTGGCGAAAATGATTAATCTAACAACTTTCCTACATTCATTTTTTTTCATTCAATTGAAAAAATATTGGTTATTCCATTGACTTTCATCTGAACCGGGTCACGAAAAAATATATTTTTTTAAATCTGATGTGGCAGCATAGATAATTTCGGTACATTTAAGAAGTTATTTGGAATGTCCATTATTCTAGGGTAGCTCATAAAATCCCTTTTTTGGATCACTTTGCTTATAAAATAATCCCATATTTTCTGTAAATTTTGCAAAAAAAGTAAGAAGATAAATATATATAAAAAAATGTTTTTGATAGCAGAAATTATCGCCAGTTAAATAAACAATATTTTCTGTAGATTGTATAATTTTATTAAAATTTCTAGCTCAGAATTTGACAATTTTATTTTAAAGTTATTAAAAAATCGCAATCCGATTCGATGCGAAAGAAATTATAAGTAAACATCTTACCTGCTCTGTCACACCAGTCATCATATCTTGGATCGTTCTTCTTCGGAAAATAAAACAGAATTACTCTTTCATTTTTTACGTCAGAACAACCTTGATATGCACAACGGTCGACCGATGATACTTTGTCTGTCATTATGCCAGCTTTTCGAGAAAATTATCACTTTTATAGATCGCTATTTGCTCAGGAAACAATTAGCAAAACCAAAGTGCGAAAACACGTGTTCTCGTCACAATGAAACCGATGTTTTCTTTTTGACGCGCGCATTCGATTTTTCATCAGCAAATCACTTCGCAGCAAACCATGTGATCGACCGTGATTATAAAAATGTTAATTGATGAAACTTCTATTGAACATTAAATAACGTTACTTGTCTTCTGCTTTTACAATTAAAAAACAATCATAACAATTTTATAAGAGCAATGTAAATTTTAAAAAAAAACCCGTAAAGAATAACAGAGAACAAGTAAATATTGAGACTATACTAACGTAAAAGGTAATTCTATTATTTTCAATACCTGATTTTCCCTTTAGGTTTCGATGTACAAAAATAGAATAGGTTACCTCAAAAATGTAATTTCTGGCTATTCATATAGCGTTAATGACATCTCTCTCGTATTCCGTAAAGCAGGATAGATTTGAAGTGTATTTAATTCACTCTAATTCCTTTAAGAAATGTGTGCATATAAAATTGTTTGAATTATCCATTTTGGAATATAAGTTAGGAAGGGTCTATTTAAATGAATTCAAGTTTGCACTTCAGAGAGATCAAGTGATTTGAATGCAAGAAATTTACATTGTTTACATTACATTTTACATTACATTTACATTACATTTATATATGTAAAATATTATCCTCAATTTCAATATAATGAACTGAATTGAGTGTAATACATTTTGTGATACCTAAATTCAGAATATAATTTATGTGTTTAAAAAAAATTAGTTATCTTAAATAAATTGAAAACTTTAATTCAATATAGATGAAATAAATTTTGATATGACTTTAATAATTGTGCGTGCATAGTAACAGTAAATAACTTACTAATTGTGAATAAATTGTATGTGAATTCGAAATTATATTTTTCAAAGTGTATTGACAGGAATAGCAGTTGCTTCTTTCTAATACTGTTTTTCATATAAGAAAACGAAGGGAAAATTAGGTATTTACAGGAATTGCAGTTTTCAATCCTATACTATTCAAGCCTTCTTACCGGGTATACTAAATAAAATTACATTGTTACAAAGAAAAATAACAACGTTTTACTTTAAAGAATTCAAATTGTTTAACGATTGAAATTAATAAAAAGAAGCAAAAGATGGAAGGGATTTTTAATTAATAATTCTCATTCTGAATCTTATGATATAGGGGAAAGTTGCCTAAGACGAGCCCATCCATATTTTCTGAAAATTTTCGATTTTAAGGAACTTTAGAAGCAAAAGCGATTATTGGCATCATAGTTTGATGTTTTCTTTACGAAGTTCACACACATAAAAGTTCAAAAAATGTTTAAAAGGCAATGAACTTCCATTTTGAAAAAAATATGTATTTGTCTCGTCTTAGGCAACCCGGTATCCTAGGACGGGCCCCTTTTTGAAATAAAAAACTAATATATAAATAGAAAAAGCAACATAGTTTAAAAATTTTCTCATTCATGTTGTAAAAGCAATAAAGAGGTTAGGTCATTACCATCGGGACCATCGGAAACTCACAAGGAAAGCAGATTTCGCTTTTACCTACATTTCTCTAGCCTAACCGGGGCTCGTCTTAGGAATTTCGCATGATCGCAATTTTTTAAATATTTTCATTAAACAGCATAAGAATTAATAAAACGTAAGTATCAGTTGCAAAATTTACAAAATTATCTATCAAACAAAAACATAACTTACTCCTTCAAATCAGTAGAAGTTATTAAATCAAAACTTCTAAAACAGGTAAAAGTTCGTTCTCTAACGTACGAAAAATCATTTTTCCTTTCTGTTTTTGTTAATTTACTTTCGGTGCAGGAAAAAAAAATTCAAAATAACCAGAATTCAAACAGCAGTAAAAAGATAAACGTTTTTAAAACTTTGCAATAATTTCCAAATATTTATTGTTTACACCTTTAATTGGAAAATGTAAGACAAAATATTTATAAAGTTGCATTCATTTTAACTGACCCTTCTGTGGGCCTATAGGCGCCTATTTTAAAAAATATATTAAAGCACATACGTTAATAATATTTCTATTATGAACAAATTCGCATCATTCGATTATTGCTACTGATGGTACTCAGTTTACTGATACTCAACTCTTATTGAGTTAATCAAATTAATAAATTAAACTCATCGAACTGAAATTAATTATTTAAATTTATAATTGAAAATGTATTTTGTTTGGGGGCAAGATACATACAATTTTATGAAATATTATATAAAAAATCAAATCTAATAAGAAATAATTCTATCATACAATTTTATTTTATTAAATTTATCATTAATACCACAAGCATAAACATTTGAGAATTATTGTTTATTTAAATTAAAAACAATTAGGATGACAGTAGTGATTCTATACAATTTAACTCTACATCTAAAAACTCTAAATCGCTAATTCTACACGCGAGAACTCTACACAATCATATTTATTGAACAAATTAAATATTTTCAATTTTAACTCAATATGGTTATAAATTCTACACCGTAAAATTCTACACAAAATAATACTTTAAATTTTGCAAATTTAAATAAACTTTACAAAATAAAAAGAGTTCCACATACAATATTTTAATAAAAAATTCTTTAAAAATTTCAATTATTTTGTGCACAAAATTTACGATGTGTGATTTTAACCGTGTTAAGTTCACATTTGAACAATTAAATTGGTTTAATAAATATGATTGTGTATAGAGTTTTCGCATGAAAATTAGCGGTGTAGAATTTTCAAATGCAGGGTTTCATTTGGTAAAATTGCTACGGCCTCTTTTTCGAATAACAATTTTCTGCATTAAAAAAATTGACTTTAATAGTCAAATTATATTGTATTTCAAAAAATATATGCAATACAATTACTAGGTTATTAGGTATTAGTAACTATTAAAATTGTGTCACTAATGTTACAGTATATTAATTGCAATATAAATAATATTTTCCATGAAAAATGTAGCAGCTAAAAATATTCATTACGATACTATTACATTTTAATTTAATTCAAAGAGTACATTTTATGCGTCTATACATTTCCTTGATGCGAAATTTATTCGAAAAATTGAAACAATAATTTTAAAAATATTTAACATAAAATTTTTAATTTATATTTTCAAGTATATACCGACTGAGTATCGGCTATTCGATGGATTAGTTGTATGGTGGGGGGGGGGGGGGGAGTAAAGAGCGAGGGGGAAAAGCAGTTGCATCTGGCGTAATCTACGGGTTGAGAGGCATGGAGGCTACATTTAGTTCCTCGAATTTAAAATCGAATGCACGTAGGGTGACCATCCATCCGGATTTCCCCGGACATGTCCTCATTTTAGGGCTTGTGTGAGTTGTCCTACCGGATTTTTTACTTTGTCCGGGTTTTGTCCGGATTTATTAAATTATAAATTTTTATTTTTTAATCATCGTCAGAAGTGGAATAGGGAACAGAAAGAGAGGGAAAATCGAGAAAGTTGACCTGTCTTTTTCTAAGGATGATGTTTGGTTCCACTCATCTTCCATCTGCTTTCATAGAAAAGGATCAATCCACCAATCGCCATCCTTAGCAAAGGACAGGTGAACTTTCTCAATTTCCCCTCTCTTTCTATTCCTTGTTGCACTTCCGATGGCCGTAGCTAGCGATCTAGTACTATATGTCGATGTAGTGAACTAATGTTGACCGGATTTCGAATTCCCTATGTGTGATTGGTCGGTCGGTTGGGTTGTCGCGAGTTGTGCCGCGTTTGTTTGTATTATGACAGCTTACAGCTAATAGGTAACAGGCTTGAACCGGCGACTCGACCGGCACGCGAAATGTCGGTGTCTCTGTAATGAAAATAAATTTTTCTATGATAAAAATTTGTTTTAAACAATTTAGAAAAACTTTAAAATAAAATAATTGGATAATAACATTATGTTCATCTAACTTTGCAGATTAAATTGTTTTTTCTTTTACATAGTTTATCAAAATTATTGATAGGTTAAGTGTGATTCAGAGGCGGCTGATCCCTAGGGGGTATATGGGGCAATGCCCTCCTGAGAAATCGACCAGGGAGGGGCAAAGTATTGATTTTGACCCCTCTGAAATCGAATGATTAAGGGCGCTTTCACACATTGCAGATCAGCAATTTGCATGCAGAAAGTCCACAAGAATAAAATAGATGGAGAACAGCCTGTCTCTTTCACTCACGTGAACTTTCTGCATGCAATCTGCTGATCTGCGATCGTGTGAAGGCGCCCTAAATTTATCGGATCTTTTGAATTTTTTTTTAATCTACCTGAAATCTTTGTTAAATAATTGGAGAAGTTGTGAAATCTTTTTAATCAATCCGAAATCTTTGCGAAATATTTAAAATCTTTGAGATCTTTGGGGAATCATTGTAATCTTGCTGAAATATTTGGAAATATTTGAAATATTTGTGAAATTTTCGAAACCTTTGGGAAATCATTCAAATCTTTGTGCAATCTTTGAAATCTATCTAAAATCTTTGCAAAAACTTTTAAATCTTAATGAAATCTTTGGAAAATCATTGAAATATTTGTAGAATCTTTGGAAATCTTTGCGGAATATTTGATATATTTTTGACATATTTCATGATATTTGTGAAATTATTAAAATCTTTGTGCACTCTTTGAAATCTATCTGAAATTTTTGTGAAATAATTGAAATCTTTTAAATCGATCCGAAATCTTTGCGAAATATATGAGAAATCTTTGAAATCTTTAGGAAATCATTGAAGTCTTTGTGAAATCTTTTAAATCTATCCAAAATCTTTAAAATCTGTATGAAATCTTTGGTAAATCATCGAAATCTTTGTGCAATCTTTGATATCCATTTGAAATCTTTGTGAAATAATTGAAATCTTTGGGAAATCATTAAAATCTTTGTAAAATGTTTCTGAAATCTTTGGAAATCTTTGCAAAATATTTAAAATATTTTTGAAATATCTGATAATATTTGTGAAATTATTGAAATCTTTGTCAACTCTCTGGGAAATCATTGGAATCCTTATGTCCTCTTTGAAATCTATTTGAAATTTCTGTGAAATAATTGAAATCTTTTAAATATGTCCAAAATCTTTGCGAAATATTTGTGAGATTTTCCAAATCTATGGAAAATCATTGAAATCTTTGTGCACTCTTGGAAATCTATCAGAAATCTTTGCGAAATATTCGATAATATTTGTGAAATTACTGAAATCAAATCTTTGGGAAATCATTGAAGTATTTGTAAAATCTATTCAATCTATCCGAAATCTTTGCGAAATATTTGTGAAATATTTGAAATCTCTGGGAACTCATTCAAATCTTTTTGAAATCTATGGAAATCTTTGCGAAATATTTTTAATACTTTTGAAATATTTAGTAATTTTTGAGAAATTTGTGCAATCTTTGAAAAATCATTGAAGTCTTAATGAAATCTTATAAGTCTATCCGAAAGCTGTGCTAAATATTTGAAGTCTTTTTGAAATCTTTGGGAAATTATTGAAATCTTTTAAATCCATCGGAAATCTTTGCGAAACCTTCAAAATTTTTGCGAAATCTTTTGGAAATTATTAAAATCTTTGTGGAATCTTTGAAATCTACCTGAAATTTTTTATATATTTTTAAAATATTTGCTAATATTTGTGTAATCTTTGGAAAATCATTGAAATCTTCGTGAAATCTTTGGCAATATGAATTTTATACCTGTATTTATTATTATTTGTTATTTATTATTCATTGTTATTTACTATTTCAAACTTTTCTGTCCTACTTTGTCCTCTTTTTTAAATAAAGTTTTGTCCTACTTTGTCCTCATTTTTCAAAGCTTTTTGTCCTAATTTTCGAAAATCAATTATAGTCACCCTAAATGCACGTCCCCGCGCCGCATCTATAGGCTTATAATATCTTTGTAGGTGTATTATATCTTTGGGCTGACATTGAAGTCTACTAAAGGCGATTTTAAGCGCATCTGATTAGATGCACTTGAAGTCGCCTCTAGCAGACCTTTAATGACAGCCACTATGTTTTTTAAATTTTTAACGCGAGAAAATGAAGTTATTGCAATTACGGCATTACCTTCTAACGTAAATTTTATATATAAATTTTCTGTAAATTTTCCGCGACATAGCGGAACGCGAATGACACATAAAAATAAGCAGTTGGCAATACATGCGCGCACATCGCATCCACGCTACTGCTATGTCAAGTCTACGTCAAGTCAACGCTACGTCGGTTTCACAATCTTATTGTGGGCTCTCCATACATGGAGAGTCCACAATGGGATTGAGAAACCGAAGTAGCATTGACTTGACATAGCAGTAGCGTGGACGCGATGCGCG
>CAKNXH010079049.1:42649-60723 GCA_932178445.1 Andricus quercusramuli | reverse complement strand
CAAATTTCATCAATTTATCTGCAACCGTTTTCTAGTTATCGTGTTCACAAAAAAGCGTGAAATCCACACATCCACACATCCACACACACACACACACACACATCCGGACAATTGCTTAGAAAATCGTATTAGACATTTTCAAATTAGGGAGGGTTTAATTAAATGAATTTAAAAATTTTGAAAAATTTCACCATTACAAAGCTTCCTCTATGAGGAAGCAAAAACAATTGTCTGGAAACTATCGCTGACTCCTGTCACTACTTTCATTTATATCATATTCCCAGACGTTAACTACACGAAGGATTGAACATCACATCTATTATTTAATTAAAATAAGTATATATAGTAAAATGTGAGGACGTTCCCACGCATTCAGACTTGCAGTAAAAATAGTCCCGAAAGTATAAAGCAGTAACTATTTATTTGGAAACTCAGAACGAACAGCCAGAAGTATTTCCGAAGAATGAATAGTGCCAAAAACCTTTAATGTAATATACGACATATTTTGAAAATAATATTTAATTTTTTGCAGATATCAGGCGGACCACTATTTTCTGTCTGCAATGTTGATTGAAATATTGACACATCCGCCTTGAAGAATCGATATCAGAATCAGGAGCGTCTTCAAATAAGCACACCTCCGGACTGTGAAAAATGGCAACCTTTTTCTTTTCAACTAAAGATTCAAGTTTTGCTTCTGTTGTCGCACAAGATTAGAAATCTCTTTCGCTGAAAGGGTGTAGAAAGCGGAAGAAACTGGAGAAGGCGAAATTCGTCCAAAGTGGTGTTCTGGCAGGTCTTGGCACTGGAAGAATTCACAGATGTGTAAAATATAATCGTGGATCTTGCAATGCCATCACTGGCTAAATGCCTTTTCAGCATTATATATTTAGAAATAATAATATTTAATAAATTGTAATAAATTTTGTTGATTCACTATAGAATATAATATACATACAAGCCACTCATTTCACGGTCATGAGACGTGGCCACAGGTGTTATTTACCACAGTTCTACTGGGAGCTGCTGTCATTTTCATGGATAGCAGTTACTCATTGGGATATTTTTATTTGAAACTAATTTTTACAATGTGCAATAGTGTTCAATAATTTAAATATTTTTTAATTACAAAACAGTTTTACTTAATTCTATATTCTATGAATCGCGTTTTTATATTAAAATAATAAATTCTAAGAAGAGCTTAAGTGTCAAGGACACTTGAATGAGTTCATTTTCGTTTAAAAATATTATTATATAGATTTAAAGTTAAAAAATTATTAAAATATTGATTAAGACTCACTGCATGACTAACTTTACTCATATTCATAAAAGAATGGCGTCAACGAAGGAGAAAATACTGAATAAAACAATTCAATTCGATGTGAACAATTCTTACTAACTTTCAGTTGTACCCAAAAATGCGTGCATATGCAAATTAGAAAACAACATATATAAGCATTTGATTTATCATTTACGATTCAGCTTAATACTGTATAAAATTATTTGTATTTATTTTATTAAGTATGACTCAAAAGACTTGTGGCTCATAGTTACGTTTTCGATTTTCCATTGTTCTGCTAATGCAATCTAACTATAATTAGACTATATTAGAAGTAGAGCAACAGAATGCAGTAGAATACGAACACACTGAACGTAATATGAAAAGTAACAAAACTTTTATTTACACAAATTCAATGTTTTCTTGAATTTCAATAATTAAAAAAAAGTCTTCTAGTTTCGAGGTTTTAAAAAATTAATTTGTTTGCATATTTTGAATCTAGAATCATTTATGTTTAAACGCGTTTTTCCAAAAGTCGTATTTTAAAAAAGTCTTTGTAGGATTTCGACTTGAAATATTAGCAATATCGGGACAGTTTTTATTTAAATTGTTGAGCAGACAAATCGCTGGGTCAGGACACAATCTTTTTTGAGAATATTTTGTTTCTGCAGCCTTCATGGGCTCAAAAAAATAGGTCGAAAAAAATTCCATCATTCATGTTTACACGCGTTTTCTAAAAAGTCGTGTTTTAAAAAAGTTTTGCTAAGACTTTGACTGGAAACATTTCAAATATCTGGTCATTATTTTATTGTTCAGCAGACACGGTGGTCAGGAAGGACGAATAGGTATCACAAAAATGGCAATAAAATCCGTTTACGGGATGATATTCGGGCACGAATATGCACCACAAATCTGTTCGAATTGAAATCCTAGCTGATCCTGTTTTCGAGATATCGTCAAATTACGTATTTCAGCTATTTTATCAATGGAACGTAATGAGCTGTACCTTAAGTATGCATTAAAATGCTTATATAATTATTATTTTTATACGAGGTACGTATAGAATAGATAAATATATGTATGTTTAACACCTTTGTATACATATATATACTTCTGGAACTACGATTTTTGGGCAGGAGTCTCCGTTACGCACTTGAGGCCTGACAATGTTCACCAAGACTTCGAGAAATGAACTATATTCGTGATCGAATACTCGGCTCCGTCCGAATACAACATCACTGCAAAGGAGAAAGAAAAAGAGGAGAGGTATCAAGACCTCAAAAGAGAGCTGCAACGACTGTACCCCAAATATTAGATGCAAGTGATTGTCCCTGTGGTAGGTGCTCTCGGAGGTGCGAAACTATCACTGGTTCGTAACCTTAAAGCCATACCCGCATGCCAAAAATATGCCAAGGCTCTTACGAGATGGATGCAGAGAGCTGTCATCCTTGGGTCGCTTCGTGTCCTCAAGACATACGAGGGTTTCGCTGGCCTGCCGTTGTGATATATTTATCTATTCAACACATACCTAGTATGAAAATAATAACTTTATATGCGTTTGAATGCGTACTTAAGGTACAGCTCATTACGTTCCATTGATAAAATAGCTGAAATACGTAATTTGACGATATCTCGAAAAGAGGATCAGCTCGGATTTCAATTCAAACGGATGTTTGATGTATATTCGTGCCCGAATATTATCCCGCAAACCGATTTTATTGCCATTTTTGTGATACATATTCGTCCTGCCTGACCAGCGTGCAGATATGTCGCCTGGTCAGAACACAAGCTTTTTTGAAAATATTTTTTTTCAATTTTCACAGCCTTCACAAGCTTAAAAAATAGAAAAAAAAGTTTTTTTTAAAGTAGGTTTGGAGTCAAAGAATGTACGAACTATTAGCCAAAACCCGTTTTCATTTATCATGTGCAGTTTCTTGGCAGTAGATTGCCAAAAATAGGCTCGAAATCGTGGCTCGAAACTAGAACACACCCTTAAAGAAGAAATATAATGTATAATAATTTGATACAGCAGGAAATCAGTTTTTTTCCTTTATTTGTGATTGAAATGATGTACACAACCGATTTACATTAATTTCTAATAAAACAGTTTAGAAAAGGGCTTAATTACTCCATTTCACGTCTGAAAATAAGCGAAAAGGAAGTAATGCTATCCGATGTTACGGTTTCCGAAAACGATACAAAATTATTTTTTTCACTTTGAAAATAAATCAATCAATCAGTTCTCCTAGCAAAGACATCTTTCTACAAGCTTCACAAGGAGAAACTATTGGTTGTGAAATTTTGTATTATAATATCTATATTTCATCATACCTCAATCGAAAATTCGACTTTCGATGCCTGTGGAGCGGTGTGAAACACCGCCATTTATATTGATCTGTCACTTCCTTCCCGAGGGTTAAAAATTCGATTGTCGACCCGCTCCACAGGCAGGCATCTCAAGTCGAATTTTCGATTGTCGATATGATGAAAAATATACAATTTACCAGAGTTTGATAGCAATCTAAGATATGATCGAGGAAATAGTATTAAATGCGACAGCGATACGAAGAAATACATTTCCCATATAAATTATAAACAAACTTCAAAATCAATAATGCCATTTAGAGTTGGAAAGATTAATATTTTCGATAGCAAATTGAAGTTGGGAAAAAGCGATGTTCACAAATTAATTTAAAAAAAAACTGTAGTTGCAATAACTAGCAGTTTGAAAAACATAAGTTGCAATGAGTAGGTTAAAAAAATCATCATTCTCAACAGGAAGGATCAAATTCCTGAATCTCATAAGTTTTTTTACACAAAAAAATTCTACATTCTGCTGTCCCGGAGACCCGCGTTCGGTTCCCGCCAGCACTGGTTTCTTTCGAAACGAACTTTTCTATTTCAGCTCAGAATATAATATTAATATCCAATTGCATGTTTAATGTATGAAATTTATAATGAATGTCTTTCCTATTGTGGTTTGTAAACTGTACAGTCTTTTCTAGGGATTATAGAAACATTCTTTTGGTATCAATACGATTATTTAGTCATTTGTTATTACATTGCAATAAACTTGGTAACTTCACAGCTTTAAATTTACACTTACAGCATTTTACAACTTTACACTAGTTCAATATTCACAGCAATAATTCTTAAAATAGTGTGGCTTGCTCTTGTCTCATTGCATTGTATTTTATTACTCTCCCTTTTACGGGTATGATGGCTCCGTTCCCTTTACATCTTTTACAATTTCCCTTAACCACTATGCCTTATGCTTATCTTAACCTATATTCGCTTCGCTTTCTTATCATTCACATGTTCCTAAATATTATCTTACTAGATATTAACTATTATCCAGCAAGTGCGCAAGGTCTTCCAGGGCTTTCGTTTCCTTTTACCATTACTCTTGAAGCTTTTCAAAGACACGCGCCACTAATTTTCCTCATTCATATTCCAATTTTAGATTTCTCTTCCCCCATGCATTCTCCCTTCCCTTTTCTCTTCTGAGCTCTTCATCTACTTTTCCTTTTGTCTGCAACCGTTCAGGCTCCACCTAACTTTATTATCTAGAAGCCATACCTTTTCTTGACGGATCGTCGAGGTCCACAGAATTTCTGTAATGATTATCATCAAGAATGATTTCCTGATTCCAAATCTGTGTAGTACGTCATCGGCATGTTTTGAGTTCTCGAGATATTTGCAATTAATTATTTCTATAAGTAATCTTGATTGCATCTATCGACCAAGAGATACATACGTAGGTGAGGAGTGTATAAGACTTCGTTTCAGAGCATAAAATTTGCTTTAAAATGTGCCCCTAGTAAATATCCTACGACAAGTAGTTTATAAGATATGTATTTGATAATTAACATTATGTATTTTTATGGAAGACAAAGCCATGATGAATTTTCATTGTCGCAAAAAAAGCCCGACCGAGTTTTTGCTATCGGATTATTAAATTGGATTGTTTGAAGTATAAAAACCTTTTTTTGGATTTTCGAAATCCAAAAATTACATCCATATTCTGTTTAAAAAAGTCTGCTAAGTTTAACTTCGTTTAAATATCTAACAGATTGTGCTTCTTCGGGAAAAAGTATGTTGAACCATTTAGGAAGGTGAAATTAAAGTTTGCTTAAAATCCTATTTGTAATATATTCGCTACAAGAAGTACAATTTAAACAAATTTCAGGAGAAATTTCACAGAGCTTTCATATTATATGAATATGAAGAAAAAGTGCGTGAGCGTTCCGTTCACAGACAGTGGTGAAAGTGGAAATATAGTCACTAGTTGTTTAGGCAGATTTTTGTATTGGCATTAGGGTCTTATGAGGAGTTACATATATAATTACAAACATGCATTTTATAAAAAAATTAATTGGTTAGTTTTTTTATAAAATGCATGCTTGTGATTATATATGTAACTTTTCATCGGACACTGATGCCAATACAAAAATCTTCCTAAACAATTTTAATAATTGGGTCAATTATATCCGACATCTTTCAAAAAAGCAGTAAAGATGTCACGGAACTATAGTGACTAGCTTAGTGATCTTCTTCGCAGTACCCGAGGAACTAGTGCTTGCTAATAGTGAAAAAATTCTTAAAGTGTAAATGCAAAATATCTCAAAAAGTTGTTTCGCAAAGTAAATTCGCGACTTGGCAAATGGAGAAGTGCAAGTCCAGTGCGGAAAATGTATCGGCACTCGGGAACTGTAGCGCCACTGGTAGGAAAAAAGGTAGAAAAAGAAATACCTTAACTCCGGATTCAGAAGAGGGAAATGATCAGAGAAGAAACAAACAACATAAAACCAGGAAGATAGGTACCAGCTTAACGAAACGAGGCCGATAAGGAACTATCTAACCCCCAATAGATTTGAGCCCGTCGTCTGCCTAAATGGTGACAAGGACCTTACACAGTCCACGTTGTAAAAAGAACTAGGTAGCAGCAGAGGACAATGGGATGATAAAGCAGAAAGACTATAGGCCGAAGATACATAAGGGCAGAGACTTAGGATAGCTATAAGAAAATTAAAAAAACACTGTTTGAAAATAATATAGAAATCTTCTTATGCAGATACAGCAGCACGCAGTGACCGATATTAGGCAGAGATACGAGAATGAGGAAAGCAAGGTTGTCATCTTCAAAAGTAATAATTCTCTTATCCTCATAGTGAAAAAAGAAATACCCAAAAGAAGCGGAAAGTGCACGTAGTGAATTGGAAGAGCAAAATTAAGTCGGTCACGCATAGTAAGAACAAATTTCAGTTTGCTTACATAGCTGTACACTGTTCCCGAATTGATATTCAACCGACAACCTATAAAGTTGATGGGAAAGAAGCCAATGTGAAGTCTGCACGGCATGTAGTGCCACCGGCCATGCTTCGAATAAATCTACCAGCCCGTCGAGGCCACTGCATTGCACAGCTCCTTGAAGCTCTTTATGTTCTTTGAGTCTTTTTAAACTGGATGTTGGACCTCGTAGACTTCTCTGCAAAATGCTTCGACCTCCTCTGGTTTGGGCGGATGGTCGACAGTAACTGGAGGGTCTTGGAAGAATCGAGATGGGTCAGAAAAAAACTGTTGATTTTCTCTGACCCACCTCTCCCTCCATTAATTTTGTTTTACGGTTTGCATCTGCCAAAGTTCTCGCTGCACTGTATACACCAGAATTGATAGTCCAGTGGTCGGGTTCTTCGGAAAAATCTCCACAAAGCTCATCATCATATATACACACTGCCCTGCAAAAGTTTGGACTCACCTCTTTTTTAATGACTGATTAAGTTATGTTAAATTTAATTATGTCAGTGCTAAAAAGAATTTTCTTTGAAGGGTTCAATGCTCTTAAAATTCTGTATAAAAGGAGCCCAGGATGAAGCCAATTTGTCTATTTTTTAAGTAGATTTTGAAGATTATTTTTATATAATCTTATATATAATCTTATATTTTCCTTTAGACTCATACTCATAAGCTGTTGCGATACTGTGGAAACATAGCTTTAAAATTAGCCCAAGAACATTAAAAAATGTTAATTATTTCAGAAGTTATTGAACATTTAAGAAAACATTGAAAGGGCCTAGCCCGTTAAGCAAGTAAAAAATGCCCTTGGCTGGAATCAGATTTTCAATGAGCCCTTTTCTGGGACTTGGAATCATAACTTTCTTCCCACGTTTTTGAACCCCCATCACCACCCCCATAGTCATGGTGGCTAAAAATGTGTTTTATGGTTTTTATTTTTTTGTGACACATCTGTGTAATAGAAGAATCTGAGAAAAATTAGTAAAAAACAAGTGATTAGAATACACATAAAAAAAAATTTTCCAGTGTTTTGGCGCAAAATTCAAATTTTTGAGAAAAATTCAAATTTTCAAAAAAATTTTTTGGTCAAAAATTTTCTGAGTACTGTTTCAAATTTTTCATACATGAAAGGTCATCCCATGTGCTAACTTTCAGAATATTTTCAGATTTTTAATCAATGTGGAAGGTAGTTTTTTTAAATAAAGACTTTCCCGGATGGCAGATACCGTTATTAAGAAGAAGTATTGGTAAGTATTGGATCCAGTACTCTTTCCCCGAAAAAGTATTGGCTTTCCAATACTTATTCGCAAAAAAAGTCCTAGGTCTGATACTTACCAATACTTCTTCTTCATGAGGGTATCATGGATTAATAATGAAATGCTGAACATTACTTATGATCAAATGCTGTGTTTTTAATGTTTCTGAATGTTTTAATTAGTGTGGGAAATGGAAATCCTTCATAAAAGTTTTGGAATAATCATCGTCGCTATCCGCATTAATTACAGGCACCATTTTTCGTCGTACGAACAGTTTGCTCAATATTTCTGCTGGTCGAACGATTTTCGAAAAGTATCGAGCATGGGATAGATAGTAAATCACAGCAGCAGCATGTGAGCAGGAACCGATCGTTCGATTAGTATTTTCGCACTCACAACAATATCGTTAAATTCCTTCAAAACCAATGGAATCAGGCGTGTATTCAACAAAACACTTAGAACGCCGATGATTCACATGGCGTGACTGAAATTCTACTTACAAAATGTAAGCGGTTTCTTTAGAGCAAATGTTAATTTTGTTGTCATTGTCCATCAATTCAGCTAAACACGATACAGCTTGACTGAGTTGATACGAACCCGTGAACAATATTTCGAGATCGTTGACGGTGATTTCCGAAAAATCTCCTACATCCGATGAACATAGAAAGAAATCTTTCGCCTACTCCATCGTTTTTCTTGAACTTCTTGAGTTAAAATATTTTTGGAATCATTAGTTGATTTCGAATGCGAAACAATGGACACGCAATTTCGCATATAGGAATTGAGATGTTTTCCGAATTTTTTATTTGAAAAGCATGCAATTTCACTATAATAGCCGATTTTCCTGAGAGAACCCAGTCATCCATTTTTTGTAGCAGATAGATTAAAACCTGCTTCATTAACTATTTTCTGTATTATATTTAATATTGGGTGTCAACAATATGTGTGATAGAAAATTTTTCTCGATATGTTTTTGCATTAAGTGGAAATGGTTCTTGGCAGGGTATAAAGTTCTCATGCCAGCACTTGAAGGATAACGTAACCAGCTAAATACAGCTGAATCTAATGACTCTGTCCAAGTGATGAAAATTCGTTGCGTTGTTGAAGAAATACATGACATCATTGAAAGGAAATATCGACTTCTCCGTCATCAAATGGATAATAAGTTACTTCCGTAAATCGGCTATTATAGTAAAATTGCATGTTTTTCAAATCAAAAATTCGGAGAACGTCTTAATTCCGATATGAGAAATTCCGTGTCAATTGTATCGCGCTTCAAAATAACTAATGATTCCGAGAATATTTTGACTCCAGAGAATCAAGAAAACCGATGGAGTAGGCGAAAGATTTCTTTCAAACATATAAAGTCAAACCTGGATTTAGCGAACTTTGATTCAGCGTTTCCGGCAATTGTCGCTGCGCAGCAGGGATGCGTGACAGGACCTGCGGGGAGGTGGTGGTGCTCAGTCAGGCATGTCAAACCAGAGAGGAAAACAGGAGAGAGACAAAACAAGAGAGAGACAAAATAGTCCGGAGTCCCTTGATTTACGCCGACTGTCAGTCCCAAAATCGACGCTAACTCCAGGTTTGACTGTATGTTCTTCGGATGTAGGAGATTTTTCGGAAATCACGGTCAACGATCTCGAAATATTGTTCACGGGTTCGTATCAACTCAGTCAAGCTGTATCATATTTAGCTGAATTGATTGACAATGACAACAAAATTAATATTTGCTGCTCTAAAGAAACCGCTTACATTTTGTAAGTAGAATTTCAGTCACGCCATATGAATCATCGGCGTTCTAAGTGTTTTGTTGAATACATGCCTGATTCCATTGGTTTTGAAGGAATTTAACGATATTGTTGTGAGTGGGAAAATACTAATCGAACGATCGGTTCGTGCTCACATGCTGCTGCTGTGATTTACTATGTATCCCATGCTCGATATTTTTCTGAAATCGTTCGACCGGCAGAAATATTGAGCAAACTGTTCGTACGACGAAAAATGGTGCCTGTAATTAATGCGGATAGCGACGATGATTATTCCAAAACTTTTATGAAGGATATCCATTTCCCACACTAATTAAAACATTCAGAAACATTAAAAACACAGCATTTCATCATAAGTAATGTTCAGCATTTCATTATTAATCCATGATACCCTCATGAAAAAGAAGTATTGGTAAGTATCAGACCTAAGACTTTTTTTGCGAATAAGTATTGGAAAGCCAATACTTTTTCGGGGAAAGAGTACTGGATCCAATACTTACCAATACTTCTTCTTAATAACGGTATCTGCCATCTGAGAAAGTTTTTATTTAAAAAAAATACCTTCCACATTGACTAAAAATCTAAAAAAATTCTGAAAGTTAGCACATGGGATGACCTTTCATGTATGAAAAATTTTGAACAGTACTCAACAAATTTTTGACCAAAAAAATTTTTTGAAAATTTGAATTTCTCTCAAAAATTTGAATTTTGCGCCAAAACACTGGAAAAAATTTTTTTAGGTGTATTCTAATCACTTGTTTTTTACTAATTTTTCTCAGATTTTTCTATTACACAGATGTGTCACAAATAAATAAAAACCATAGAACACATTTTTAGCCACCATGACTATGGGGGTGGTGATGGGGGTTCAAAAATGTGGGAAAAAAGTTATGATTCCAAGTCCCAGAAAAGGGCTCATTGAAAATCTGATTCCAGCCAAGGGCATTTTTGACCTGCTTAACGGGCTACGCCCTTTACACTATTTTTTCAAAATCTGCTCAAAAAATAGACAAATTGCCTTCATCGTGGGCTCATTTTATACAGAATTTTAAGTTCATTGAACCCTTTGAAAAAAATTTTTTTTAGCTCTGCCATAATTAAAATTAAGATAACTTAACCAGTCATTAAAAAACAGGTGAGTCCAAACTTTTACAGGGCAGTATATATATATATATATATATATATATATATATATAATTTAAAAAAAAATAGTTGAACAACCACCGCAGGTTCCCACTAAGGGCAAACGCCATCTAAAACATGTCCATAGCCCCCAGTAGAATCGCGGTAAATCACACCAATGGCCACGTCTCACAACCGCAAGATGGGTGGTCACAGGGCACGACGAAGTCACAACGACAGGCCGGCGAAACCCTCGTGTGTCTTGAGAACGAGAAGCAACCCAAGGATGACAGCTTTCTGCATCCATCT
The DNA here is from genome assembly GCA_932178445.1 of Andricus quercusramuli. Classification (NCBI taxonomy): domain Eukaryota; kingdom Metazoa; phylum Arthropoda; class Insecta; order Hymenoptera; family Cynipidae; genus Andricus; species Andricus quercusramuli. The sequence goes on along the minus strand of CAKNXH010079049.1, from coordinate 49,693 downwards.
CGCTAGTGCCTTGGCATATTTTTGGCACGCGGGTATGGCTTTAAGGTTACAAACCAGTGATAGTTTCGCACCTCCGAGAGCACGAATCACAAGGACAATTACTCGCACCGAATACTTTGGGTACAGTCGTTGCAGCTCTCTCTTTAGGTCTTGATACCTCTCCTCCTTTTCTTTCTCCTTGGCCGTGATGCTGTAATCGGCCGGAGCCGAGAATTCGCTCACGAATATGGTTCGTTTCTCGAAGTCTTGGAGAACAATGTCAGGTCTCGAGTGAGCAACAGAGACTGCTGCCCGAAAATCGTAGTTCCAGAAGATTTGGCACTTCTCGTTTCGGACAATTGACTCTATATCCCTTGGAGCGTTCGACAGGGCAGGATCGCGACCGACATCGTAAGAGCGACAAAGATGGTAATAAAGTACTCTTAGGGCCGCATTATGTCTATAGATGTACGTCGTTCCTGCGGGGGTCGGAAACAAAGATAGTGTGTGTTCTAGGTTCTCAGCGCGTGCATGAAACGCTCTGCACCTTTCACTGGGAACATCTTGACACAAAATGCGGGCACGGTATGCTAAGGTGGGAATGACACCATCCTGAATACCAAAAATAAAATCCTCTGTAGCTGAATTGAGCCCTGATGATTTGAGGAGAGCAAAAGTTTGCTCCTTTGACAAGGTCTGCTTTTCTACATTTCTGTAAAATTTTCCGTGCATATGCTTGAAAATTTCCAACCTCTGCTTTCTTTACTGCGGCTTTTAGACGTGTAGCATCTAGATGGAGTAATGCACGTTCCTTACTTCTGATGTTAAAATTCAGGACGAGGATCTCGGCCGCTTGCTGCGCGGCGTTGTAAAGGAACGCTCCTTCGCCAAGCATCTCGTGATTCCTGACTATTTTGAGGAGCGGATCTCTTCATTCGGTGATGAAGACACTGGAGATTCAGAAGTCCGCGTCCAGCTTGACTGCGTGAAATGTAGAATCGCGGAACTGACGAATTGATATGCAAGCTTTTATGCATATGCATGATCTTACGCGTGGTGACATAAGGGCCTTAAGCTCGTTCTTCGTCCATTGAACCACCCCAAACGAGTAGAGTAGAACCGGGACGGCAAGCATGTTAGTCGCAGATACCTTGTTCAACGCCGACAGATTGGAAGACCAAATCTGTTTAAGAAGATGTTTGTATCTGCTTCGGAGCGACTCCTTCACTGATGTTATGTCCTGAATGCGGCTTTGCGGCACGCCCAGGTATGTATAGGTCTCTCCAGTGTTAATATGTCTCATAACACTTAAATCCACAAGCTCAGGGTCCTTGGGAACGCCAGTTATCTTTCCTTTCTTCAGATGAATTTTGGCATACTTGTCCAAACCAAAGTCCATTCCAATCTCTTCTGTGTAGTTCTTGACGATGTTCATAGCAGATTGAAGTTTGCTTTCACCAGAGGCATAGATCTTCAGGTCATCCATATAAAATACATGAGTGAACTTATGCTCGCGCTGATTAGCGTCGCCACAGAGGTATCCAGGAGAATTTCGTATTGCGAGCGATAGAGGCAGAAGTGTGATGCAAAAAAGCAAAGGGCTCAAGGTATCACCTTGAAAGACGCCCCTCTGGAAGGTGACGTTGTTCGTTATCACACGATAATTTCTAGATGAGATAGTAAATCTAGTTTTCCAAAGAGGCATCAAGCTCTCTATGGATCTCACTATGTGTGGATGTACCGTCAAGCTTTCCAACAGACAGATGATAAGTCTATGAGAGGTTGAATCGAAAGCTTTCCGGTAGTCAATTCAAGCCAATGACAGGTCGCGCTGATGGGCTGCAGCGTCTTTACAGACACACCTGTCAATTAGCAGGTTCTCTCGACAGCCTGCTATACCTTTTTTTGAGCCACGTTGTTCGTACATCTCTCACCATACAGTGTGTTCAAACAAGTTATTGGCCTGTAATTCTCCGGGTTGGACAGATTGCCTTTCTTCGGCAGGAGTATAGTGCGTCCTAACACCAGCCACTGCGGAATGGGCGTCTCCGAATTTAAATATGAGGTGAATATGCGGGCCAAATGTTGATGTATAAAAGTAAACTTCTTGCACCAAAAGTTCTGGATACAATCTGGTCTAGCAGCGGAAAAGTTCTTCGTGGCTCTAAGTGCTTTTTTCACCTCTTCGGCAGTGACTGATGGACATTCCTCTTCATATGTTATAAGGTTGTCGCAAAACTCCTTGAAGCGGATGATATTGTCAATATCTTCTTTCAACTAAAGTGTTTTCGGAATTTTGTATACGTGTCTCCAAAAAGTCTCTACCTCTTTGGGCTTGTGTGGATTTTTTACAGAAACAGGGAGATTGCTGAAGAGGCGCGATGGGTCAGCTAGAAACTGTTGATTCTTCCTGATACATCTCTCCCTCTTCTGTATTCTCCTCCTTGCGTCAGATAACAGCCGTATTTTGTCAACAATATGCTGCTTGATTGTCAGTAGCTTTCACTTGTTTAGTGTGTGATTCAAGATCCTTCGTTCTTGAGCGAACTTTCGAACCCTTTCCGTAAACGGTCTACCAGATGTTATGTAGTCAATCACACATTGAACACGGGACGCATTCTGTCTTGCACACCCAATTTTCTGGTTCAGTTGATGCAAGCGTCTTTTGGTCTTTTTATCCTTCGTCGGTTTTCACCTTCTTTTTGAATCAGCCAACGTTCTCGCAGCACCATAAACTGAGCAATCGATGGTCCAGAGGTCGGGCTCTTGCGAGATATCTCCATGAAGGGAGGCATCCATTTCAGCCAGATCTTGGGGCTTAAGAGGAACTTGGACGTTGATGTTCCTCCTTGTACTGAAATTGCAATCATCTTTCAGAAGGTGCCTCCTTTCTGCGGTTGGCCTTAATGTCGCTTTATCTTCGGCTGCAGCTTGATCAAGCAACGGTTGGGGAAGCGTTTCGCGTACATATCCATTTTTCAGGAGGTAGTTGGCTTGATTTTGCAAAGACTGATGCGAAACGTGCTGAAGCTCTGGGTGTTTCTGGCACCACAGAGTGTGCATACGCGCCATATAGCCTCCGCGAACAGGGATAATGCTGGCATCGTAGAAGTCTAGCACGTCATTCTTAACTTGATCCGTCAACTCAATGTGGGCGCTTCGCCGGTTCGTCGTCGTCTTTCCATCTAAATTATTTTCAGCATCCCGAACTCTAGGATGATCGGCATTGTTTGCCGACCCATTGTCGGGTGCTCTGCGCGTTCGATCGTTTTGAACCGCATCTATAACATTTTGTGTCTTGGTGGTTTCATTGTTGTTCCCACGAGCAGCTAGGGAAAGGTTTCGTCCGTCCTTGTAGAGCCCCGCGTGCAAGGATAAGGCTGATATTCTGAGAGATCGCCCGTTATCCCAGGGTCACCGTTAAAGACACCACACCCAGGTGCCATTCAGCTTTCGGCACGGTTCTTACGCCTTCGCTTAGGGGTTATTCCTTCGGTACCAGCCCTGGACAATTTTCCGCGACTGCTTATTAATTATTGTCACCATATTCAGCAGAAACCCTTGGTACAGGGACCCTCTATCCGCGACCCGAGCACGCTTCCGGTGGCTTTGTCATAGGCCCTTCGGTTCTATACCAAAGGAATCGGAACCGAAACCGATATATATATATATATATATATATATATATATATGTGTGTGTGTGTGTGTGTGTGTGTTTCATTAAAATTTTAAATATTACATTTTTCAGACAATTGCTTCATTTCTGACACCTCACTGAAGTCTCTCAGTAACCTATTAACGGGAAAGTTGTATTCAATATGATCCGTGTAGAAAAATTGAAGCATATTTTAAATATCTGTTTTATTTCAGAAAAATATATTCACAAAAAGGAAAGAGATTATTTAAAATATAGTTTTCTCTTATGTTGATTTATTAATTGTTAGGAATTAAGCAGGCGAAGCAAAGTGAAAGATTTGAGAAAAAACCGCCACTTCTTAGAAATTATCAAAGAAAAGATAGTTATAAACAATATTAAATTGTTCAAACAACTTTTTCGTAAACTTTAATTAATTATTACCTCCCTAAGTGAAAAAAGGACAGAAAGGTAAAAATTGCCGAAAAACCGCATCTATCAGGCATTAATATAGATGAAGATGGTAATAAATAATGATAATTTCTTCTAACAATTATTTTTGCTAAATCTGATTAATTATTAAGTGGAGCCTAATGAAAAATAGACAAACAGTTGAAAATTTCAGAAAAAACCGCAACATCCTACCAATTAAGCAAAACGAATATTATTAACAATGATAATCAATTGTTTAAACAATTATTTTGTTATCATGAATTCATTATTACTTCACTCCAAATGAAAATTAAACAAAAACGCCAGAAATTTAAAAAAGAAACCGCATCTTTCTAGTATTATTCAAATATAATATTATTAATAAGTATTATAAATTGTTCAAACAATTATTTTGTTAACTTGAATTCACTATTTCTTCACTCCAAATGAAAATTGGACAAAAAGCCAGAAATTTCGAAAAAAACCGCATCTCTCTAGCATTATTCCAATGTAATATTATTATTAATTATAATAAATGATTTAAACAAGTATTTTGTTAACTTGAATTTATTATTACTTCACTCCAAATGAGAATTGGACAAAAAGTCAGAAAAAACGCATCTTTCTAGCATTATTTAAATATAATATTATTGATAATTATGAGAGATTGCTTAAACAATCACTATTGTTAACATTGATGTACTATCACTCCTCTCTAATTGAACATGAGACAACAAATGGAAAATTTGTGAAAAAACCGCGTCTTTCTAACTCCATTCTATGAGAAATTTGCTAAAAACAATAATGAATTATTTAAACAATTCATGAAAAGATCTAATTTTCAGTCTAAGGTAATATTTTATGTATTAGAAACAATTCGCCTTCAAAAAACCGCAAAAAAATCATAATTAGCACCAAAAACTCGCAAAACCCATTTTTTCACTAATGGGTTTTCTTTGGGACCCTATAAAACAGACTTATAGGGGTGATATTTGAAAAGTGATATTTTATGGATTTATTTTTGGGTGGATTCGAACAAATTTGGGGGGGGGGGGGGTGTTCCCATAAAAATTCGGAAAAAAATTTTTTGGACCACCCTATTGTGCATACATAACCTGGTACCCTAACAGAACAACTGAGTTGATCCAGTCCTGACAGAATGAAACGTGGCTGAATCTACTGCGGGGCAGAGAAGACTACCGGAAAAACTCTGGAAGATCCAGCGATAAGTCAGGCAACCATCAGCAAACCATCAGCAACCATCTGTCTGAAACAGACAGTGCAGGACGGAAGCCTTTCTTGACACATAGAGAAACAACACTAGCATAACTCTCAAGGAGCTGCAAAAATTTCAAGAGCATTAAAGCACCTGAGCTTGACAAAATCAAGGCGCAGTGGGCCACAGGCACGCTACTCGAGTACTACGGAAATTGGGGCTTGTAGTGTAACGTGAGCAAAACTGAGACGCTGAACTTGACAATAGAAGAAACGAGAAGCATCAAGGAAATTATAATTGGGAACACCCCAGTTGTCATCAAATCCTGTATCGTCCCGATACTGGTCTATGAAAATGCACAAGTTGCCTCAGGGATTAGAAAAACTAGCCTCAGGAAGCTAGAAAGAGTGCTCAATCGACTCATGAAGGACGCTGAATCCCTCCCTAGGATATTGCTCAACAAGATTCTCTGGGATATGCTAGACGAGAGACCATACCATCTGAGGTTACTCAACCCGGAGAGAGGCTTCGTTGATAAGTTTGAAACATAGGGCTGAACCTGGGATGTTAGGAGAAACAGAATTTCGATTGATGAGACCGGATATAGACGCAGTGATAGTGTTGAAAGTACCTTTGGAAGACGTAACCTAATTTAAACACTATTGAGATGTACCTACCCTAATTGAAGTGTAGGCAAATAGGAACAAACCAAAACTAAAAGACTCGAATTTTCACAATAGAATTTTTGAATCAAAAGAAAACGTGGACTTAGCTGCATGTTTTACCGATTTTTACGTTTCGGAGAAAAACTACGAAACCTACGTATTACGTGACTATAACTGAGAATTTTTCAAAATAATAGTAATCAGGTAAATTTCTTTTATCAAACACTATCGCGAATAGACATTGAACTAGGTTGCTCAAGAGGACCCCCAAAGTGCCAAAATGACCACCCGAAAAACTCATGCTTTGCCCCGACGCTGACCGGCGTCCTATGTAGTGTAACCTTGCCCTGACTCTAGAAAAACGCTCGGCTTAACCAAATTATTACGGTCGAACTAGGTAAGCTCAACCTTGGACCCAAGCAGTCGCGACTCTTTCCGATTTCTTTCCGAATGTCCCGCTAGTCAGCTCTTTCCAAAAGTTTCCAGTTTCTTTCCGAATGTGTCGATATACTACTCTTTCCAAAATGTTTCCAATTCCTTTCCAAATCGATTTTTTTCAGAATTCTCTTGTAATAAATTAATTATTCTAATCGTGGTTAATGTAAATGAAAGAAATAGTCTCATTGAGTTATAAGTAATAATGTTTTATATTTGAATCAGATTATTATATTACTTGTACAGGATATAATATGCATATAACTAATATACTTATTTAATTATATAATACAAAATATACATTATTTTGTATCGGTTTTTTATCGACAATACTAAATACTTTTTGGTAAAACTTTGCGAAAATTCTAGAGTACATGATAACGGATGTTTGAATATAATTTTTTTCATAAATTGGAAAATGGGAGAGGTCGGTAAAACAGACATTACACTTTTGTTTTCATTTTTCAAACAAGATAAAAGTCCTTATACAACTCTTTTCATGTTCTTCCCAATTTCATAATCTTTCAACAAAAAACATTTATTATTGTGGAGAAAAATCCTGAGAAATATTTTATTTCTGAATAAGGTTATTATATCATTTGTACAACATATTATATATATATATATATATATATACATATATATATATATATATATATATATATATATATATATATAAATAA
>CAKNXH010079049.1:0-42549 GCA_932178445.1 Andricus quercusramuli | reverse complement strand
TATATATATATATATATATAACTAAGATACTTATTTAATTAGAGGAAAGGGCTCGAATTGGATATACCAACTCCTTTTCGATGGATTGCCGGGACTCTATGAACCGAAATTCGACCAAAAATAGGTCATTCGAAAGGTTATTCAATAGCCTTTTGGATGGTTCGATTGAATTTTTCATATCATCAAGTTTTTTCAAAATAACGATTTTCCAAAAAACTAGTTATTCGAAAATCGCTAAATGGTGGCTCTAATTTGATATACCTATAAAAACATCGACATACATGAAAAATAAGCAAGTTTGCGATATGAAAATATTTATTAATATTATTTAGGATGATACAAAGTATAATCGAACTTGATATTTGACATTCTGAAATCTGCAAAGAAGACAAATTGGAGAATAAGCGTTAATATACACACTACACTCGTCATTGTTAGAATCACATGAATCCACACTAAACAAGCACAGGCATACACACACATACATGCATGAATGCATGAACCCATTTTTTTAACATTCAGGAAGCTGAATAATGTCTAACTGTGATTTTCTGGTATATCCGGTACAAAATGTTCATGTTTAAAAAGCAAAACCCATAAACGGAAGCATCTCCATATCTACCGAGCAATAATATTCACTAACCCTACTTCACTACCACATACAACACTTATTGGAAAAACTACATTCCCGAAATAATGAATAGACATTTAAGACTTCCCTTGAGTGAACTCAGGATGTCGGATTTTTTATTTTTCTGTCTCACACTTTTTGTGATGCGAATGAAACAGTGAAACTGTCACTATTTTCCACTACACTTAAGTGCGTTCAGTTCCTACTGTTACCAACCTAGTACATGTTTTAGTTTTTCATAAATCAAGGTGGCTCAAATTCAAGCCCTACATCAAATTCGAGCCATTTCCTCTATATAATACAAAATATACATTATAATCAGTGCATGTGTGGGCGTGAATTTTTTAATCATATAAAAATGTAAAGTTAGACATGTGATACTTAGTAGTTCTTTAGCATATGATAGATAAATCCATTTGCTTTTATCAGTGATATGAGCCATATAAGTTTCACCAGTTTTTCATTGACAATCAAAAATATTTTTTGTAAAACTTTGGGAAATTTGTGAAGAACATGATAATGGATGTCTGTGGACTACAACTTTTTTCATAAATTAGGAAAAATGAGAGGTCGCTGAAACATAAATTACACTTTTGTTTTCATTTCTCGAACAAAATAAAAGTTCCAGCACGTCTCTTTTCATGTTGTTTCCAATTGTTCAATCTTTCAACGAAAAACATTTATTAGTGTGGAAAATAACGCGGTAGAAGTGATAGAGCTCATATGATAAGTGCAGGGCTGATGGCCCTGTAAAAAGGAGAGCACTGAAGTGGAATATATTGCATTGAAAAAATTGTATACTTTAATGCCTGCAGATGTAAGCAAATTCCGTTTTTGTTTTGAATCATTTTGGATGCATAGAAAAATCATGGCATAAAAGTAGCTTCTTTGTGATGTAAGCAAACTATCATTTCATTGTTTAATATTTCTTGTACCTTCATTCACACACACACACTCTCTCTCTCTCTCTCTCTCTCTCTCTCTCTCTCTTTCTCTCACGTTTGTTCGGAAACGTTGAATGAAACGTTGAAACATTGAATGGGACACGTTCGGAACGAAGTAAACACTGGGACACAGGTAAATATTTGGAAAGCATGGAAATAAGATACTGGGACACTGCGACATTTATTCGGAAAGAAATCGGAAAAGTTGAGAAAGAAGTAGATGCAGTGGGACACTTCGGAGAAATTTCGGAAATACGTCGGAAACCTTCGGAAAGAGAGGCGTTTGGAAAGAAATCGGAAACAAAGGACCCATACAATTCGGAAAGAGTCGGAATGGAACCTTCTTTCCGAGCCTTTCCGCTTCTTCTGCTAGGGTAGGGCTAAAACTGTGTTCCTCATACGTCACAGGTGCTTCTTGGGCTTGGTAAAGCTTTCCTTACTGATATAGTGACATTTTTGGTCAGCACGTTGTTCGCCAGAATGAGAGCTTTTTGAAGATTTGCAGAATTTCTTCATTTTTTATCATTTTCATCCCTTTTAACAATCAAAAACTAGCTGGGAATTCGATCTTGAGTGTTTCCACTTTGTTTGTATTTATAATTATATGGTGCTGATTTCACGAGCACTTTGCTTCCCGTTAGTAAATGTATTGGCTTTTTTATAGAGGAAGCATTAGTTATTTTTTTCAATAATAGACAAACCAAAGTCTTCATTTGGGTCAATTTTTGCTGAAAAAGGGGGATGGAAAAAGGAAGGGAAAAGTTCTTCCGCATCCTATCCCTCTCCCAGCTTTATCATTTCTTTACAAAAATTGTCAGAATTATTCTATGTGAAAATTTATGATCAAAAAGTCTTTTCAATTCATGCGAGTAGTACAAGGCCACTATGGACAGACTACCCCCTCCACTTTTCCCGTCCCCCTTCACCGCACTTTGGCGCCGACCCCCTCGCCCCGGTGCTTGGGACCTACCCCCAGCCGCTCTCGGACACCTGTTTTGCAGGCGTCTCAAGAGGGTGCAATCTGACACGCCCCTGAGAAATGTTTCTATAAATATATATATTTCGACAAAATGAGCAGCCTAATTAATATTGAGAAAATAACGTGAACAAAACTAAAAAATTATTTCTATTCATTACTATTATGATTTAAAGAAAAAAATAGACAAAATTTGTAGGTATTTACATTTTTTCGAATAGTTGTGTGCATTTAAAATTATTCTTACTGACTACGTATATGAAAGGTCTGTGAATAAAAAAGGGTAACATTTTACATAATTTCAATTTATTGATTTATATAATGTCAAGGAAAAACATGGATTACATATTTTTAGAATAAGGAAAGAGTTGTTAATTCAGCCGTTGACGTTTGCGTACATGATGCAAGATCTGTACGCTTACAATATTTACCACCACGTATGCGTTGTTTCGATACTCTAGAAATATTATGTTTAAGTTTATATTTTTTCAACAACTTTTTGTAAAACTTTCGCACAAGACAATCATTTTTTTCTAAATTATTTGTAAAAAAATTAGCGAAATCAGACAGAGAATAACCATTACACATACAATGGAGAAACGTAATGCAATATTGCCCACAAACATTCGAAGTCGCAGCTTGTAGTCTCTTTGTGTTCCACCTGTAGAAGGTACAATTTCCCCGTAAACGAAGAAGATGTTTAGGTATAAGAGGCGGTAACCCGCAGCTGTCAAAGTAGGTACCTCTTCCATCATCTCCAACGTAGGGGCGATCCAGTGAGTTCCAGGTTTGGATTGTTCATCAAAATTAGCTACAATTGCAGATGGTCTTGTCCAACGCTTAGGAATCTGATCTGCAGGGAATACGCCGACTGTCCGAGCTTTTGGGAGTCGAAGTACTTGTAGGATTTGTAAGCTGTTCATACTTTTCAGATGATAATGGTAAGGTAGTTTTTTAAATCACGTCTTCCGTATCCTTATCCGAATCTTCAGAATTGGCCGCAATGCTCTGTCCATAGGTTGTAGGGGATCTGAGTGCACTAGTACAGTAGCCTTGTATTTTATTGTAGGATAATGACAGTAGATTATCTTCTTGTTGTTTTTCGATCCAGTTTTTTAGTCTGAGTGCATTATTAAGAGCACACATAAATATTGCTTCCTTTTTTACACCATGATGGAAAGAAAACTCGTCTATGAATGGTAATTTTCTAAACGATGGGCATTTTAGTTCCTCCAAATTGATGACTTGTCTACTTGTAATTTTCTGTAGTAACTCGGCTTTCTCATGCCCTTGGGTGTACATCAGTTTGGCAGTTCGGGCAATGTCGCGTAGATTTGCGTGAAGGAAATTCATTGGGACATCTCCTTCAAACCATTCAATGCCATGATGATGAAAACTAAGCCAGTTATTTTGTTGTTGCGAATGGTTCGTGAGATCAGTAAATGAAAATGGTGGAGAAATAAGCCAATGTGAGATACAATAACGATCCAGAGAAACCACAGCTACTTCTTTAGGAATAAATCGACCAGAATCGTCTCGAAAGCCTTGTATATCAATCACGTAGTCAACCATGATTTCATATATGTTTTTTAAATGCAGGAAAGAGAACCAACTTTTCACGAAGGGAGCGTGAGGTCTACTGTCTTTAACATGCATGACTCACATTTACAATTGATTTTGTCCCCACTCAAGCACTAAAGTCGACAATAATTTGTCTGGACGAGTCTATTTCCAGAACATTATCATATTCCGCATATACAAGACAATTAACAGTGCTAGTCAATGGGTCTTCGAAACGCACCTCAATTCTGAGACTACCATGTTTTACAAGATTCCAGTGAGAGTAACAATTTGCTGAGAGATCAGGTGTAAGATCAAAGGCGAACAGACAGTTTCCTGCAGGATAATTTTCTCTGTCAATATTATTGCCTTCATTTAGAAAATGGATACCAGTACCGCTGAATAATGTGTGATAAGCTTCGACATACAACTTCTTATTCCCAAATGATGGCTGTAGTGGTTTGGAAGGTAATTGAGTGCCATCAACATAAAGCAAGAGATGATTAATTTTATAATTTTGAAAATTGAAAGGATTTTTGTTTCCACTCCAATTGAATGCAGCACCGTCCACAAATCCAATTATTATTCTCTTTGGCATTTGACCGAGAATATCATTATCAAGCGTTTCAGCGTGAACGCCCGAGTGCAGAGTCAAAGCTTTTACCTCGACACGTGTAATAGGGTATTTTGCAGTACCATGAGATAGAGCTTTTGCATGAGCTAGTAGAATACCTGGACTAATTTTTGCTCGTCGTACAACTAGTGAGGCCTCTTCAATATTTATACTACATCCATTGGTGCTATCCATGAGCCAGAATAAATCTTTGGAGCGTACTAGACAAAGTCTCAATTCTACACCATTAATAAGAAATTTGTCTTGGTTGTAAACGTCACAGTGCAGATGACCAATAAGATCAATAGATTTACCAGCACTTAAATATTTTTGTCGGGATTTTAATCCCTCATTATTATCGAAATCATCCATTTTCGAGCTGTGTCATTATACCAAAGAGAGGTAGTCAGATGACTATTTTTAGCAGCAGGACCATAGTTAAGCAGAGTTTCAATGTATGCCCGATAAGCATAAGAATTACTGGCTGACGATACTACCTTTTGATTGAAATATACATCCACTTGATTGAATAAGGAATGTAGTAGATTGTTTACAGGACGACCTTTATCCAACTGTGCGGCATTTGCAACAACCCTAGGGGGTGTTATTAATTTCCCCTAAGACTTAGCATAGTGTGAGCCAAATCAATGTATTCATCACCATGACCAGGAACGACAAACTCTATAGGCGAGTCATCGGTGAGGGATGAAAAATATTATATGTTTTTCGGATACGTATTTTATACACTATTGATTTCCAAATATATCATCGATAGGATATTTAAGATTTTTACGCTTCGCACACTTTTTTGTAGTCTTGGTTTTGTTTTCATTCTTTGCAGCTTTCTTTCTTTCCACCGTACCACGTTTATTTATTTTTTTTGGAGGTTTTCTTTCTTCTCTTATTAATAGGATTTCGACTCACGACCTTATGTGCACCGCGATTAGAAATCGACTGAACCAGTCGCTTCTTCCGAATGTTCTTATAACCAGAACCGTTCATAATATTCTCCATTTTATCAATTGCACGTCGTTTCAAATTCTGACCAGATTCTCCAAAACGATTCTTAAATGAGTTTTTAAGTGGAATATTAGCATCCAAATCATTTATGACATTCATTCCAGCCCTAAGAGCTTCTTTTCCGATTACACGAGCTCCTCTAGTCAAGAAAGGGAGAACACGCCGAAATAGACCACCGAAAAAGCTTCCAATACCATGACCTTTTTGATATGGTGCACCAATATAAATCTGGGGAATTCCTCCCCTGCTACCCCCACCTACTTGTGAGGCATAATATTCATCGTATTGACTCATTATTTTTTTCTTTTCTATCTCTATCTAGTCAATACTCAAATGGTATCGGCAAACCAACGTGGTCTCTTATATCAATTTCAATTGAAGAAAACCCCGTGAGGAGAACTGGTATGTAGTTAGATGAGGAAAAATTACTGACTTGTGTTGTGCCAAAAGAGTAATCTCTTGTATCTACAGAAACGTTACGTAAAAGTGCTGCTTTCACATCACCAGTAACGCGAGGTTCACAAATATTACAGTAAACAAATAATTTATCCGGAAGACCACTAGCTAGACTGGGTGGATGTCTAGCAGTATACTCATTATTCTCAATTGGAAGTAGATTATCTGGTGCAAAACCTAGAATACGTGATAATTTATCACTAAGTGCCAAAAAATGTTGATCATTCGTCAGACATGATTTTCCACACTGTTTTTGGTATGCGTACGTAGCTGCTTTTGAATTTGTCATATTTAAACTTAATATGTTGATTCAATTCTGGAAGACTGTTCAGATTGTTTAAAAGAGAGTCAATATCGGTATGAAGACCAGGTTCAAAGAAATTTACAAGGGGTTTTTTCCACATAAGAGGCTTTTCTTCATCTTCCAACTTTTCTTTAATGACAATAAGTTCTATTAAATCTTCCAACTTTTCTCTCATATTTTCATCATTTATTTTATCTTCTGCAACAGGTACTCTATATTTGTGAAGAAGGTCAATACCATTCTCAATGGTTTTTCTATTTTTAATATTACCATCAAATTGTGGGAACGTATGTCCATCAGTCTCAGCATTCATAAGGGTAATACGATTTTCAAATGAATCATCGTGTCTCACATGAAGAAATGTACGAGGAAGTTATATTTCTGTGAGCGCTACTGCCCACTGTCCTTGCAACCGAATCTCATGTGGCAGTTGTGTTATAAAATTGGAAGTGATATTCTCGGGAAAATATTTCATACTACTATTGCTTGGTAAAGTGAGGTAAAATTGATCAGCATTCATTTTTACAATGTTTTTAAATTTGAAGCTGGAATCCACGAATTAAATTTGTCAGGATAACCTATCCACTTGACAAGAGAATGTTTCTTGTTTCCCCTGCGTTTAGTCTGTAATATTTTTTCAATCTTGAATTCCTCCCCAGCTACATCTTTATTTTTTTCACCGGTCAATTCTTGTTCGTAAAAAAGTCCATCAATTTCTTCTCCTGCTAAATCTTTCAACTCATAAACAAAAGGTGAGTGTATTCGATTTAGAACTCGCTTTACTAGGAATATTTCTTCACTCCAGCCTGACTCGTAACCTTTCTCAAAGACGCCCTTCTCGCGACTGATTCTAACTTGGTCATCGACATTGTACTTAGGCTTTTTGTAGACCTCTTTTCCTTACTGAATCGCAATTTAATATTTTCCCATGCTTTGGCAGCATTGTGTACAGTAACTTCAGCCGGTGCCATTCTGATACTGCTGTGCCTGGCATTATTGTAAGCATCTACAATTTGTTGCAAGATATCAATATATCGTCGATTATTTTGATGCGTAAAGTAACGCCACATGCGTTCTTTGAGAGTTCAATTAAAGCGTTCTACTACTGCTGCTTTAACATTAAGGTCCTGTGTTACTCGAAATTTTATTCCATTATCTGACAACAATTTTTTGAAAAGTAGCACCTAAAAACTCTTTTCCTTCATCCGTTTGTAGGCAGATAGGTACAAGATTGTTACCTCTCTGAATAATACGCTCGAAACCATGTTTTACTTCTAAAGCAGATTTATTTCGAAGGGGCTCAACCCAGGCAAATTTACTCAAAACATCAATTACTACTAGTAGAAAAGTATAATTATTATTGTAGGTTGACAAGCTTTGTAGGTCAACTAAGTCAGCCTTCCAGACATTATCGATAGAGCTAACATTATAATATAATCTTTGAAATTTTCTGCGAATAGGTCCATGTTTCGTAAACGTGTCCTGCGACTTTAACCACTCAAGCACTTTAGCGCTAGAAACTTTTCCACGCACGGCACAAACTATTTTTTCAGCACCACTGTAGGAGGCCGGATGACTTGGGTTGTAGTATATTCCTTCTAACAGTTTCATCTTAAAATAGAAGACTGCCACTTCGTTATTAATCCTGATCCAAGCTGACTGTGTCCTTGATCTTTTCTAATTCTGCTACGACTCCTAGCACGAGTTCTTGTATTTGAAGTTTCTCGAAGTTTATGTGAATCGCCAGCGTCGTCAATACTTTCATCGTCTGTTATAAGAGGGTGAAATGTAGAGTTTCTTCTATTACTTATGTCTCGTCCCAGCTGTTTGTCTGTTTGAACTCTCCAGTATTCTCTATTTTTCACGAGTTCTCGTGGTATTTCAAGCTCTCGAAGGATATGAGGGAACTGATCTCTACCAGACGGAACAAATCTTTTTCTATGTCTTAATGCATCGTTAACGAGATCTGAAATATTTGAATCTTCAATACGCTGTCCATCAATAAAAACTAATCCATTTTTATCCCATCTTACTCTGCTGGTAATATTCGGTCTTCTTAAATGATTGAGTAATAAAATACTATTTGCCTGAAAAGTTTTAGGCACTGATGCTGTAATAGTTTCTACAGGTAGAAATTCTCCATTGGATGATTGATTGTCAGTGACTTCATTTTGGTTGACTTCATTTTTCTTCCCGATTGCCTTTCCACCTTTCGACATCATTACAAACGTGCAACTGGTACTTGTCCCGCACTACTGCCTCTCTTTATAGCTTCGACAGGGACATAAACGTAATGATAAGGGTCATCTGGAAATATACTAGTCCGAAATCGACAATTTTCTGGGGTAGATTGTTTAAAATCAAGAAGTAAATAACCATGTGGTTGAGAAGTGGCATCTTGATAGGCTTCTTGTAAAAATCGTGGGTTTTCAGGGTAAACTTGCCGAGCTAGATGCTGAATTCGGGCACGATCTCGCGGATTTTTAAAAGCAACAATATAGTTTGCATTAAGAGAAATATCTCTTTGACCATGACCCTGATGAAAAAGATTTTGAGAAATGAAGATGACACTGAGATTTTTATGATGACTACCCTTGGTAAATGGATCTACAATTGTATTATTTGAAGTTTCCCTCATTAAATCATCGATAATTAAAAGTTTAGCTCTAGGGTCATTGGAATAGTCAGAAGATTGTGGTAAGCCTTCACGAAATTCTATGGTTTTTCCATACTCCTTGTATGCTGTCTGCCACTCGGAATAGTAAAAAATGATACGCTCAATATGTGTATCGCACACACTATCTAGATCACGGAGAAACTTTTTTACAAAAAATGTTTTACCACAACCTGTTGGTCGACATACCAACGATGTAAACGGATGCTTCCAGCGTGCGTCCATAATTGACAATGATTCAAATTAAATCAGTTATTATTATTTATATAATATTTTGATTCTGTGAGCAGGAATTTTCGATTGCATGCTTTTCTTAATTTCTAGAAATTGATCAATCTGATACGGTCCGCGTGGTCAGGGATCTTGAGCTGATTCCCCTGACCGCTCTCCATCTCGTCAATAAACAAGCTTATTTTTGACGTGAACCTTCCAACATGCCCTGAGATTAGCTTACAAGGGCGTGCGACCATCGCCGCCCCGCGTTGGACCATTGCCGCAAAACCCTAATTTTTAGCTATATTCTGGCAACCTGAGTCAGGTTAGAAGAATGAAGTATAGAATCATATCATTCCAAGTGATTTTTTCCCGTTTTTGATAACATAATAATAGGAAAGGATTTTTCATGCATTTCGGGATAATAAATAAAATTTGTAGACAATTTTCTTTTTGTTTTCAAAGTAAATTTCATTTTATTTAATTCTCTTTTAAAAATATTTTCATAATTTCAAAATAAACGATTAATAGAATTTAATTCCTTTTTTTATTTTTTTATTTCACTCTTCAAATAAGTCTACACTTATATCAGATAATTCGACTGTGTACGGCTGAGCCCCTCCACCAAAACAGTCGTGAAAATCAGTTAATAGCGATAAATCAGGGTGATGATCCTGTCCGCATTGATCAAAAAATTTGATCTCGTCATCCACCCCAAGTAGTCCAAATTGTTCAACTGGAAACAAAAAGTAAAAGTTCTCACTATTAGCAAGCAGAAGAATATATATTTCAAAATAAAAGTCATACGAAATAAACATACAATTATTTTTTTTTTTTTAAGATGCAAAATCAGTTGGGTGTGAGTGTGTGTAGGAATGAGAGAGAGAGAGTGATTTTTCAAATTTTCATAATTCGATTTGTATGGTCGGAAAAAAAAATTATTCATCTTATGTAATGTAGTCAAACGGTAGAGAGTCATATCCTTCAACTAATCGTCTTTTAGTGTATACCGGGCGACATATTTTTTCCTGCTGTTTCGTAATCACCTGATGATAAGGTGTTTTGCGGATGCTACTAAAATTTAATTTAATTGGTTGTGTCTTTTTAATAACGAGATCACAGATTGAGTCAAAGTTTATCATTTCAGAGTTTTTATAGTTTAAATTGATATCTTTCACTTTGCAAACAGTGTGATTTTTACCATCAGGTGATCGCACCTTATATGCATAAAATTTGGGACCACCTAAGACAAATTTTTCTATAAAACTACCGGAACCATAAACTTCAAGTTCATCTGTTAAATCACCTAATAGGCAACCTGTATCTGGATAATACTCATTTGGCTCATTAGTGCTGGAAAAAATAACTGAATCCGTGTCAAAATAAAGGACACGACGATCTAGTTGCTTCAAGTAAGTGAATAACTTCAAGCGTGCCTGAGCTGTCGTGTAAGCTGCTATAACCACATTAGTAATAGGCGATGGCGTCACAGCTTCACTTTTGTACAACCATGAGGCATAAATACTATTATCGTCTACAGGCAAGACACTGTTGAGAATTTTATCAGGACTCTGAACAATTTCCAGCAACTCTTACTGACTCTGAACGATCTCAGTCTTCAGCATATTTTCTCGTTGGCCGAATTTCCCCCAAAATGAATTGAGACAAAGTTTAGCCAATGAGCCTTTTTCGATGCCTCATCAGTGCAATAGGCAGGGTATCCGCTGGCTTCATGTTTCAGTTAAAAAAATCGGTTCATGTATTCTACAAAGAGACCACCCATTTTTGTGATCTTGTCATATTGAGTAATTGCATACTGCCAAATTTCAAAAATAGAGGTAATTGTACAGGCCTCTTGAATTGCTACTTTTAGCTTGTCGGAAAACACATGTTCCTTCTATTTCTCTCTCATTTGTACTATTCACATGCGGGCAATCTTGTTGTTGTTGTAATTTACAACAAGTATTGCACAGAGGAAACATGAGTTTACCGTGCATACGGACAGGTAAAACAGGTAAATATTTGTCAGTAGGAGGCAAGACCCTGCATTTGACTAATCCCTCAACATTGGTTAAATCAAAGTTTACACCGGTTAAATTTTTGCAGTCATCACCAATATAAACTTTGGGATGACCTATGGGAAATTTGCCATATTTAGAAATAAATGCATAAAGTGAACAAACATCAAGATATGAAATTTTTACCTTACCCTTAGCCTCATAATACGAAAATGTATTACCTGTTCGACCCCCATAGAATGCATCTCGACGATTCAATGCCTCAGTCATCAAAAGTGGGTGGTCTTTTAAAAAATCACGTAAATCATCATTTTGAACTTTTTCCATATCAAAGGAGCACTCCCACTTTTCGATTACCTCATATCCCAATGAGCGAAGTCGATCAGTTTGAGCTTTTGTTCGTTCAAAACGATCATTTAGTGATTCTGAATTTTAAACCAAATGTGATTTTTTTATCCCGATTCAATTTAAAGCAATCAGGACACCCATGCCAGTAGCAACCATGGAATTGGTAAACTACTTCCCTATTACCTTCTGTATCTTCATAATAGCCATCGACTAAAGAACCATCCGGCAATCTAAATTCTCGTGTCCTACCTGCATGAGTAATTTCAATGTCCAATTCGCGTTCTAAGGCTAATAACCATTCGATGGCTTTTCTCGATTGTTTATCAGCCCGCCTATAACCACAGTTCGGTATAACACCTATTCGATCAGCTTTCAGATCATTTTTTCTAAATACTTTTGAACAAGCGGATGCAATCGTTATACTCTCAATAAATGGATCTACATTGGCTACTTTGAGAAATAATGATCTGAAAGCCAAACATGCCCTACGAAGAATATCCACATCGTTTATACAATATGATTTCAATTCTTCTTTGAAATTAAAATTGTATTCTGACCTGACACATTCTTCGTACCACTTGAAAAAAGACTCCCGAGCCTCACAAGACATTATATCCGGTGAAAAATATTTTGCATCCGGAATTTTCCCAATGTATTCCTGATTCTCAGGAGTAATAAACAAATGGGGAAATGTATCCTTTTTCGCCTCTTCTAACCCAAAAGCATTAGGCAATTGGCTTAATGGCATGTGAAGGTAATTCAAGCTGTCAATAAAACGGGTTTGATTTACCTTCATCAAAAGAATACTTGCCATTTTTCGCGTGGCGAATTTTGTAGATTCAGAAACCGGATCCTTATCAAAAATATAATGCCACACCATTTGCAACGTACATTTGGGTCAGAATCATTCATACACGCATCACATACCTGTTGTGCAACGCAGAAATTAGGTACGTGAATTTTCGTGGATTCCTGACCGACGACAGATTCACTCTGCTGAGTTTCAAAATCGTAAAAAATGTACGCTACTTTTTTATCATGACGTGGATTCCCAATTGGTGTTATGTAGCACAAATGATTGTCTGGACAAACTTTTTTGCACGTAACACAATTTGAGAATCCACATTTATGATCTTTAATATCTAAATGATTAATTCATTTCGAACAACAACCACAAATTTTGAAAACTGAGCAAATACTTTTTCCTTTGCTGTATGAGTCAGGATGTAAATGATTCCTCATACATAAGGCCCCATAAAAGGACCTAAGGCATGATTCGCATTTAATCTCCTTTCCGACATCCCCAAACAGAATATTACTTTTTTGGTTATAGGGTGGTGAAGTGTGACAGGCGTTACATTTTTCAGAGCACAAATGACTTTCTGAATTTTTGTAAGCCTTGTTATATGGCGCACAGAAGTTTCTACTACCCCCCGCACCTATCAAAAACAAAATTGGAGAAAAATGGCATTTTGGGGCACCCTCATACAGCAAATAAATATTTTGTTTTATTATTTCCCCTTTACTCAAAATTTCTGAACTGCCGTCATAAAAAGCTTTTGCCTTTCCTAATCCAAAGCTATCAAAATGGTAAACTATTATTGCTATCTGAGCTTTTGCTAAAAATTGTTGATATTTAATTAATTCTGGAATACCACTTCCATTTCCTGGTATAATAACACCGGCGTCTAGCGTTAGCCTATTAGCGGCAGTGCGCTGATGCACTCAACCTCTCTCGCGCTTTCGACGCCAGTAATTTTTTAATTCGACGTTAGTTTTGTCAGCCGTCAATTTCTCTTTGGAAATCGCTGCTACAATGGCCTGTGGTAAACATGTATTTTCTTTACTAACTATTGTTAAAACTGATCGCTTAAAAATGTCGGATTGCAATTTAACACGGCCTTTACCGGCTGGTACCTGAACACGGGTCATTTCAACATGAAAAGTATCGTCGATTTCAAAACCTGTGGCACTTTGGACAACTTTTGCAACAAGGTCCCACAGGTCTTCAAAAGACAAGTCTTTTAATGGAATGAAGGCTTTCCACGCTACCCCTTTCCGGAATCCATCGGACCAAAACACTAATCCTGCTACATCGGTTGGATCGCACCAATCAACTAAATATTCAAATAATTCGCGAAATGCCGATTCGAGCCATTCCACGGGGTTATTCTCGCCAGGTTGAGAAATTTTAATTTCAACCCATATAAACCGAATTTCTGAATATATTCTGAACTTTCACTTATTTTACAAATAAATGGTGAATCTTTCACTCTCTCATTCCTACCTTGCGCATCGTCCAGGTTGTAAGTTGCCGGTACGTCTGGGGCTCTGGAGGGTCCTGCAACCTGAGATGTACCGATGTTCAGATGGAGTACTCTCGGGGGTGCAGTAACCTGCGATGATTCACCGCCAGACACCTGCTGCCCAGCACCGGCTTGGACCCGTACGATGTCATGAATGGTATTCTGACATTCTGAAAAAATTAAAATTATTATTTAAGAGAAATTATTAAAAATATATTTTTTTCAATATATATTTTATACTCAATACTAAAAATCTTACCTTGGAAGATTCTCTCCTCTTTATACAGTAATGTTGACAGCATTTCCTCCACGTTCGGGTCCAAATCCGGCAAAACATCCTTTTTTGTTTTCGTAAACTCCTTTGTGACCTTCCTGACCTTTTTTTTTAAGGCCACATAGGAGTTTTCTTTTTCTTTTTTATTTTCATGGTTCAGGATTTTTCTTTCTTTCTTTTCCTAGACCATTTTTCGCTGTTCCTCCTTCTTCTTCTTCAGGGCATTGGCTTTAATTTTATTTTCTTCTTCATTTTTCCGAATGTCCTCGATTTCTTTTAGCCTGATTCTCCTCTCTGCAGCTTTCTTCTTCAATACTTTGGCCTCCGCATGCTTGACCTCCACCAATTTCTTCAACATCTCATATGTATCTACTTGTTGCTGCTGATGATGTTGTTGTTGCTGATGATCATGCTTCGACTTTTTCAATCGTGGATCACGTTCCGTCGACACTGGGGCCACCTCATCATCATCAATTATGTACACGGTCTGGGTCAGCATTTTGGGTGGGTCCCTGGCTTTACCCTGCTTCGAATTTTTCGCAGGGCATCTTCTTGTGGCCTTTTTGGTTCTGGCCACCTCATTATCTACTGAGCGTTTTCTCTTCTTCTCGATCCCCGTGTACGTTTTGAGGATCGATGGCGTTTCGTTTCTGATGCATGCTTCTGTGGAAAAAAATATTATCTTATTATTTGAAATTTATCAAAATCATTATATTTTTTAATTTATAAACAAGATTTAAAATTTTTTTAAATCAAACAATGATGAAACCTACAAAAATAAATAAGATTTTCATTTTTTACTAACCTAATGTTTCCTTTCCAACTTCTATAGCCATGTCCAATAAATGACGAATTTTGATGGCTGCTGGGAGACATCGGACCAGTATTTCCTTATGGTTTGCCTCCGATGCATCGTTGATTAAATTTTCCATGTGAACAGCCGAAGTACATTCAGCAGCGAAAGCCTCCAAGCCAGCCATTACAGCTAAATGCTCACAGACTGCCTCATGAGCAATCCTGACATTGGTTAATCCACTGTCACACATTTTTTTAAATTTTATTTGAAACTAGGGACAGTATTGCACAAGCAAAGGCAAGGTCTAGACTGATTTTCTTGGGAAACTGTGACTTTCTTGCAAGGAAAATGGGCCCATCCCCTCTCCTTTGTCTATGGTCACATCCCCCAACATTCTTGAAAGGACCCTTAAGTATCTATTAATAAATGTTCTCTCAAACTCATACAGATTTTCAGCATATGTATTATATTCTTAAACCAAAACATTTATTTATCATATATAGTTAAATTCATAGAATAATTATTACAACATTTAAATGTTTAAACCATTTTTTCTTATCTAATATATCATAATTCTGAAATAGGAAAGTTCTTGATTAGTTGTTAGTGAACTCGTATCAATTAGTAAAATTAACAACCGAATTACTTACTTGTAACTGATAATTAGTAAGAAATAGACTATACTGAAGTAAATTAGTAAGCAGTTTTTCACTAATTCTTACTCAAAGTATATTTAAAAATTCTTCACATATATGAAACTGTTTCAAACTTGACTGAACTATTTTTTCTCTCCCCTCCATCTAACTTTAAATTCCATTTCCCCCTACACCCCTTTTACATTTGAAGAAACACTTAAGAAACACTTTTACATTTGTCCCCACTTTTGTGGATTTTCCCCCACTACTTAACTAATAACCTATCATAGTTCAAGAACACTATATGAATCGTGTTCAGATTTTTTTCCCCCCCCCCCCCCTCCCCCACTACCTTATATACGTTCCTTTTGATGCATAAGTTGCATCTAAGGCTATCCGTTTATTAGTTCCTCTACATCTGTTAATACAATAAGTGCAATGTCTCAAAAGATGCTAAATCCGATAGACTTCGACTTTGAAAATATTATTACCTCACAATCTTTTACAAACGATGGTGATGCTAATTCTTCTTCAAGCAATAAAAGAAAAAAAGTTCATATGACAACTAAACATCTTATCTTAACTACACTGTACGCTCTCAATAATTCCTGCGGTAAAAATGTGATTGTTGGATTGGAACTACAGACTGATGGACGTTTTGAACCAATTGTCAAAATTGTTACTAATAAACTACAAGGAATCACGTTTGGGGTACCAACATGGACGAAATTCCTGCAACAGATTAATATCATCGACGATTTTTGTCAAAAGGACAAACGACCCTCATCAGATCACACTGAGCCCCTTGAGATAAATTACTACAAAGTGATTTTTACAACATCTTTTGGAGAAAAGACCATTCTTTTCGACAGTATACCTGGACCTGTTGCAGAATGTGAAAATAGTGAAAATCCTTGTGAAGCGAAGAAACAAAAAGTGTATGTACCTGCTGTTGCAATGAAAAAAACCACTTTCATTGGTTTGAAGAATGTTCTTTTATGTGCAGACGAGTATGTTAGTATGCTAAAAGCCTTGCGTGGCTTAGTCGAAATATGTGTGACTGAAATTGTAACATTACTAACTGATCATTGCATTTCCGAAAAGTTACCTGAACCATCTGAACAATTTATTTTTAATCTCATGAACAAAGAGAAAAACAATTATCATAAAGACGTTCGTCATGCACGATATCGTCGAAATTTAACGATTATTATCTCGATATTGTACATCATGAAATTGGTGGCGTTTTATTAACGCACCTGACTTCTCTTGTACGCGCAAATGTCCTTAAAAGAATTACATTTAACTAGAGGGTTAAGATAAGTGTAAAAATGTAAGAAAATCATTTTCGATTGACATTTTTCATCGTATAATAAACGTGTATATTTAATTGTATGTCCACATGTGTCTGCTCATTATCCTACCCTTACTGAATATATAGTAGTCTTAAGAGTGTTATTTTCTTTAAAGTTTAACTTTTGTAGGTAGCAAAAAATCGTCCACAATCTTTTTTCAGCTTCAGGATACAATTAATTTTGCACGTCTCTAAGAAAAATTTACTTCTGACAGACGGTCAATTAGTAACGTGAGTTAAAAAAGGTATTTTTAAATGCTTTTCAGGGACTTACACAGGCTTAAACTAGATACGATTTAACTGTGGCTAACAAAAGATAAAATTCCATTCATTGGCATCTATTCAGCTTCCCAGTCAGTTGCGGATACATTTTCACCAAAAATATCACAGGCGGGGCGTATCGAGTTATACCCTCATTAATCACCCTTCAAACAAGTGGTCGAAAGTAGCGGGAGTAGGAATCAGATTGCACCCTCTTGAGACGCCTGCAAAACAGATGTCCGAGAGCGGCTGGGGGTAGGTCCCAACCACCGGGGCGAGGGGGTCGGCGCCATAGTGCGTTCAAGGGGGACGGGGAAAGTGGAGGGGGTAGTCTATCCATAGTGACACGGTAATACTCATGCGTCAACTTTCATTTATGTCGATGAAAAAAGTTTTTCTGTTTGAAACAGATGATTCAAATATTACAAATGAGTATAACTTCCTTAATCTTCAGTATAGTGTATTAATATTATAGATAAATACATATGTCTTGAATCAACACAAGTATTATATTTTCGCATCAATTTCAAATTATGAGAATAAGAAAATGTTGACTATAAAAATCGATTTAAAAAATCTGCCCGCATCGCGGGCACATTCTCATCGCGCGCGGCTCGCTTCGCTCGCAAGTTTGAGCGCGCCTGAGGCGCGCACCTGTTAGCTCGCGTGCTTCGCGCTCAATTAGGTATTCATCTCGCGCTCGGACACATTTGCCTGATGCTTTAAGCTTTATTCCTCTAGGTTTTCGCACTTCGTATGCTCGCTATTGCGCGCTTCGCGAGCTTATACTCTCTTCGTAAACTTCATCGGCATGACTTGCTTTTGATTTAATAACGTCAGTTTCACATAAAAAGAAGAACTAATTTACTTATGGTTCTATCGACCTTAAGGAACACATTCTCATCAAGACACTCGCGCTTCGCGCTCGATATTTGGTCGTCGCGCTTCGCAAGGACTGTATGTTATGTTCTATGTTCTTCAGATAAAAATGACTAAATTTGTATTTGATATCAAATGAAGAAGGGAATTCCATTACTTCAGCGTATGTTTCCGTATCTTTCTAATAAATCATACAATTTAAAAGATTTTTCCCAACCACCTGAAAAGGGGAGAAAAAAATTATCTAAGTCGTTTTTGGAACATATATATAATATATTTTTGAATGATTATTGAAAAATGGACATTTGAGAAAAACTGGGGGGTGGGGGGTCAAATGTTACACAAATCTAATACCTTCTCTGGGTGAGAATGTAAAAATACAAGTTTTCAAGTACCGTAAGCATCAATAATAGTTATTTTATTGTTTTAATGATAAGAAATAGTATTGAGAACATAAAAACAATGAAGTGTTGTGAAAAAACACACACGCGATGAAAAAGAAATGAAATAAGCAAAGTTTTGATGAGAATGTGCCCACTTATCGGGCTGATTTTTTCACTGTTAATGTTCTTTTCTACGCCTAAAACAAAACCTACACACCCCATCGAAAAGTGACCAAGAACAAATTTGTAGATCTTTTCTTTACGCACAAATTTTGTTCAATCATCATTTTCCGTATCTTGCATAGTTGGATCGTAAAATTGAGATTTTTCGTGATTTTTTGTGCAATGAAAATGTGAATTTTCGATTTTTCAGGAAAATTAAAAAAATCGTTATGATGATCTTGTAGGGCGTGCAAAATGAAACATTTTTCTTGCCTTGACTTTTTTTCGTGTCGTGCGTTGTTTGGCTGGAAATGTTAATTTTCGTTTCTTCTTTTGGATTTTGAAAATGCTGAAACTCTGGAAATTTTTATTTTATCGAAAAATGTTATGAGAATAGATTGTTGGAATTTCCGAGTACTATGAATAGCCGCACATATAATTTTAAAATTAAAAAAAAAAGTGGTCTCAAAAATTTTCAAAATGCTCTTAATTTTTGAATTTTCATCCAAAATGACTGGCTAACGAACTTGATCTTTATTTTGGGACACTTGAAGAGTATACCGAAGCCCAATCCAATCTGCCAATTCTTTCGAAAGTTATCGTGCTAACAAAATAAAAATCTACATACATACCCACAATCCCACAGACCCACATACACACAGACAAAAATACACATTCGCGAAAACCTGTTTTTTGGGGTCCGGGGGCCCCCAAACCTGGACAATTCCCCCACCCCCGGGGGGGGGGGGGGGTTAAATTTTACACAAATCTAATACCTTCTCTAAATGAGAATGTAAAAATATATTAATTACCATAAATGCCCTAGTCTTTAATAAAATGTATTATTATTGTAGGTCAATCGATTTGTCTCGAACCAAGACATCTTTCATATTCTTGCATCAACTTTGAATTATGTTGTAGAAAAAATTGTTACTATAAAAAACCGTATTTTCGAATATAATGCATTACCATAACTTCCTTACTCTTCAATGAAATGTATTAATATTATAGGTCAATCGATTCAACTTAAATCAACACATCTTTTCTACTCTTGCATTAACTTTGAATTATGTTAATGAAGAAAGTTTGACTATAAAAAACCGATTTTCAGAATAAATAAATTACCATAACATCCCTACTCTTTAACAAAATGTATTAATATTGTAGGCAATCGGTTCGTCTCGAACGAATGAATCTTTTATATGCTTGCATCAACTTTCAGTTATGCTAATGAAAAAAGTTTTCCTGTGAATAACCAATTTTCAAAATATTATTGAGTGCTGAAAATATGCAATGAATATTTTTCGAAATCCTTTGGTCAGTTTCAAGATGTTAATCAGGAAAATGACCCCTCCAAATTTCATCAATTTATCTGCAACCGTTTTCTAGTTATCGTGTTAACAAAAAAGTGTCACATCAACACATACATCCACACAACACACACACATCCGGACAATTGCCTGGAACATTGTATTAGACATCTTTGATTTGAAGAAGGCTTAATTAAATAAATTTAGAAATTTTGGAAAATGTTACCGTTACAAAGCTTCCTCTATGAGGAAGCAAAGAACATTAAAAGATGTGGTACTTTATAGTATTCTTCCCGTAGGTGTCACGCTACCTGTACAACTCCTTCCACTATGTTCTAGTACACAAAAAATTAATTTAAAAAAATTCTCTAGCGACATTTTGTGCGAAGCTTGGTTTTCTCACCAAAAAGCGTCAAATTTAGGCCTGATCAACCAATGAGGATCAAGCCTTAGCTACCACGTGTACGTCTTCTAATCGCTAAGATGATGGGAGCTTTTTGGTGATGAACTGCAGCTCCCATGTAAGGAAATTCTCCTAGGCCCCCAAGCTTCCATGCAATCCAAGCCTCAAAGTTTTTGAATGAAAAGTACCTTCTCAATCCCTAATGGAGAGTCCACAATAGGATTGAGAAAACGACGTAGCATTGACTTAACGTAGACTTGACATAGCAGTAGCGTGGACGCGATGCGCGCGCATGTATTTCTAACTGCTTATTTTTATGTCTCGTTCGTGTTCCGCTGTTCCGCGAACGACACATAAAAATAAGCAGTTGGCAACACATGTGTGCGCATCGCGTCCACGCTACTGCTATGTCAAGTCTGCGTCAAGTCAATGCTACGTCGGGTTTTTCAATCCTATTGTGGACTCTCCATAACACGGTGCCATATTCGCATTAACAGAGACAAAACACTCATCAGTAACCATCTTTACATATTTTTCAGGGTCTGTCATTTGCCGGCTGCCAAAGCGGCACAGTAGCCCAAGAGACCCGTTACCTCAGGCAAGAGTCTAATTTTGAAACTTTCGAATTTGTACGAAAGTGTCAGGCCATTGTGATCAGTGATAATTCTCCTTTTCACCCTTAGGTGCACATAAGTTAAAAAAATGTTGATAGAATTAGAAAAATTATTAAAGTTCTGCAACAGTGATGTTAGCAACTAATTAGTTCATTGATAATATAATTTCTTTCATTCGAGAGTATCGATCAGTTCCTCTACTTATCGACAATTGCAAAATATCCGTGTGTTCATTATGATTTGTAGTGCACAGTGGGCCAGGAAACTCGGTTCCTTGGCCAAAAGTCGGAAAACACATAAAAATGTACAACAATGAATTCCAAGGACCCCTATATATAGTTTTCGAGAAGGCTGATTATAATCAGCCTTCTCGATATAATTCATAATTATGAATCTGTAGTCATTATTTCAAAAAACAAAATGGCGAATCCAAAATGGTGAACGAGAATTTAATTAAATTATTGGATCGACGTGAAACGTAGAAAATGTAAAAAAAAAACATTTGGCATATCCAATATGCAGGACCAAAGTGTTACAAAAATATATAAAAAAGAATTATATCAAATCATAAATCGAACGTTCACTCAATATAATCAGTGAAATTGAGGTAAATGTGATGACAAGAGTCAACAACAACTTCCGGACAATTTTTTTTTTATTGTATGACTTTTCGAAACTTTATTAGTTTCCTCATGCGATTAAATAGTATTGGAATTGAAAACAACAGCAAACATTATTTGTGTTGTGAGTTTCTGTTCAACGCTTTTACATAAGTTTGAGGCTACTCCAAATTAACAATAAAAATCATGAATTGAATAATAATATAAAAAAATATAATGTAATTATATAATCACCGTCACTGCATTTATGTCAAAAAGTTCCCAGTGATAGGTGCTGAGCGTGTCATGCACACGCTGAGTATCCTTTTATGATGCTGGCCACGACCCGACCCTGCCGAACGCTCTGAGGGAGATAGAGTCAATTATCCACAAGGAGAAGTGCCAAATTCTCTGGAACTACGATTTTCAGAAACCAGTCTTCATTACATACTCGTGACCTGACATCCCACTCCAGGACTTCGAGAAACAAACAATATTCGTAATCGAATTATGGCTCCAGTCGACTACAACATCACAGCTAAGGAGAACGAAAAGAAGGAGAGGTACCAAGGCTATCACTATTTCGTAACCTTGAAGCCATATTCCCGTTCGAAAAACATGTCAAAGCACATTAAAGATGGGTGCAGACGGTGCCGTGAGTAGTAGGGCTAGGGGGCTACGAGACCAAATTCCGATAGATGGCGCCACCGTCGCTAGTTACCGACACCAACGGATGGCGCCACCGACAAAGGGATGGTTCTGTTCCGTGCTAAGTTACCTACAGTCGATAACACATTGAGGTTGGTAATACAGATACCTGCTGATATAGCGTTGCACCATTGGTCGGTAAGACAGAGAGGTCGGTTATTTTAAGGTTCTATACCATGCTACGTCGGTAAAACAGTGAGGTTGGCAATGGATATTCCTGCTAAGTTAACACATGGGCTGATAAGTTCCCGGTCTGACACACACATGGCGTCACAAATACAGAATCAATTTTTTTTTGGTAAGTACCAACCTTCAGAAGATACGTGTAAAAATTTCATGAGATTCGGTTTAGTCGTTGTCGAGATATTGAAGGTTAAGTGACGCTACAATTGTTTTTGTTTAAACAATGGATAAAAACGAGTTTCGTATGTTAATCTAACACAGTTTTTTAATGGGAAAAAATACCGTTCAAGCTCAGCAATGGCTTGAAAAGTGTTACTTGGAAAAGCGCCCATCGAAAACAACCATTTGCCGATGGTATGCAGATTTTAAACGCAGTCGAACAACCACCGAAGACGCGGAGCTCCCAGGTAGTCCAATTGAGGTGGCAACGCCCAAAACTATTCAAAAAATTCGGAAAATTATTTTCTCCGATCGTAAAGTGAAGTTTCAAGAGATAGCTGACATCTTAGAGATATCGAAAGGCACCGTGTTCAAAATTGTGCATGAAAATTTCCTATGAAATTTTTTTCTTCCAAGTGGGTGCCGCATTCGCGTTGTCACCTCAATTGGACGACTTGGGCGCTCCGCGTCTTCGGTGGTTGTTCGACCGCGTTTTAAATCTGCATAACTTGGGCAAATGGTTGTTTTCGATGGGCACTTCTCAAGCCATCGCTGAGCTCGAACGATATTTTCCCCCACTAAAAAACAGTGAATAACACACGAAACTCGTTTTTATCCATTGTTTAAACAAAACAAAATATGTAGCGTCAATTAACCTTCAATATCTCGACAACGACTGAACCGGATCTCATGAAATTTTTACACGTATCTTTTGAAGGTTGGTACTTACCAAAAAAAATTGATTCTCTATTTGTGACGCCATGTGTGTGTCAGACCGGGAACTTATCAGCCCATGTGTTGACACTATAAGGTTCTGCTCCGTGCTGAGTGACCATTTATCGGAAAAACAGTTTATTACCACCGGTCGGTAAAACAGGTAAGTTGGTAAATTTTATATTATCACTATATTATATGTCGGTGAAGCAAGGAGTCATGTTACAATCAGTCGTTAAGACAGGGCAGCAGGAAATTTGTCATGTTATCATTTTACCATCGGCAAGTAATGTAGAAAGCCGCATTACCATCAGTCGGTAAAATAGGGAGGTCGGGAATTTTTTATATTAGCATTTTTACCATATGTGGGTAAGGTAGGGAACCATGTTCCTTTGATGGATCAAAAGACCAAAAGACGCTTGCATCAACTGAGCAAGAAAATTGGATGGGCAAGACAGAATGCGTCCCGTGTTCAATGTGTGATTGACTAACATCTGGCAGACCGTTCACGGAAAGGGTTTGAAAGTTCGCCCAAGAACTAAGGATCTTGAATCACAGACTAAACAATTCAAAGCTGCTGACAATCAAGCAGCATATTGTTGACAAAATACGGATGTTATCTGACGCAAGGAGGAGAATACAGAAGAGGGAGAGATGGATCAGGGATAATCAACAGTTTCTCGCTGACCCATCGCGCTTCTTCAGCGATCTCCCTATTTTTGTAAAAAAATCCACCCAAGCCCAAAGAGGTAGAGACTTTTTGGAGAGAGGTGTACAAGATCCCGGAAACACTAGAGTGGAAAGAAGATACTGACAGTATCATCCGCTTCAAGGACCTTTGCGACAACCTCATAAAATCTGAGAAGGAATGTCCATCAGTCACTGCCGAAGAGGAGAAAAAAGCACTTAGAGGCACGAAGAACTTTTCCGCTACTGGACCAGATTGTATTAAGAACTTTTGGTGGAAGAACTTTACTTTTATACACCAACATTTGGCCCGCATATTCACCTCATATTTAAATTTGGAGACGCCCATTCCGCAGTGGCTGGTGTTAGGACGCACTCTACTCCTGCCGAAAAAAGGCAACTTGTCAAACCCAGATAATTATAGGCCAATAACTTGTTTGAACACACTGTATAAGATCTTTACAGCTGTCCGAAACAACAGGATTGATTGACGAATTGAGCCAGTATGGCGAGAGATGCACGAACAATGTGGCTCGAAAAAAGGTGTCGCAGGCTTGTCAATGGCCTGGATTGACTCCCGGAAAGCTTTCGATTCAACCTCTCGTAGACTTATCATCTGTCTGTTGGGAAGCTTGAAGGTGCAGCCACACATAGTGAGATGCATAGAGAGCTTGATGCCTCTTTGGAAAACTAGATTTACTATCTCATCTAGAAATTATCGTGTGATAACGAACAACGTCACCTTCCAGAGGGGCGTCTTTCAAGGTGATACCTTGAGCCCTTTGCTTTTTTGCATCACACTTCTGCCTCTATCGCTCGTAATACGAAATTTTCCTTGATACCTCTGTGGCGACACAAATCAGCGCGAGCATAAGTTCACTCATGTATTTTATATGGATGACCTGAAGATCTATGCCTCTGGTAAAAGCAAACTTCAATCTGCTATAAATATCGTCAAGAACTACACAGAAGAGATTGGAATGGACTTTGGTTTGGAGAAGTTTACCAAAATTCATCTGGAGAAAGGAAAGATTACTGGCGTTCCCGAGGACCCTGAGATTGTGGACATAAGTGTTATGAGACATCTTAACACTGGAGAGACCTATACATACCTGGGCGTGCCTCAAAGCCGCATTCAGGACATAACATCAGTGAATAAGGTATCTGCGACTTACATGCTTGCCGTCCCGGTTCTACTCTACTCGTTTGGGGTGGTTCAATGGACGAAGAACGAGCTTAAGGCCCTTGATGTCGCCACACGTTAGATCATGCATATGCAAGAAAGCTTGCATATCAATTCGTCAGTTCCGCGATTATACATTCCACGTCATCAAGGTGGACGCAGACTTCTGAATCTCCAGTGTCTTCATACTCGAATTGTTCTAAGTACACCTTACATCGTTGCAAATGGCAGAGATCCTCTCCTAAAGATGGTCAGAAATCAGGAGATGCTTGGCGATGGAGCGATCCTTTACAAAGCCGGGGAACAAGCAGCCGAGACCCTTGGCCTGAATTTTAACATCAGAAGTGAGGAAAGTGCATTACTCTATCTAGATGCTTTACGTCTAAGAGCCGAAGTGAAGAAAGCAGAGATTGAAAAATTTCACCAACAGCTACTCGACAAGCATATGCACGGAAACTTTCACAGAAATTTAGAAAAACGGTACCTGTCAAAGGAACAAGCTTCTGCTTTCTTCAATTCATCAGGACTCAATTCAGGTACAGAGGGTTTTATTTTCGCATGCCAGGACGGTGCCATTTCAACCTTAGCATATCGTGACCGCATTTGATGTCAAGAAGTTCCCAGTGAAAGGTGCAGAGCTGTCATGCACACGCTGAGTATCTAGAACACATACTATCGGGGTGTCTGACCCACGCAGGAACGACGTATATCTATAGACATAATGCGGCTCTAAGAGTACTTTATTACTATCTTTGTCGCTCTTGCTGTGTTGGTAGTGACCCTGCCCTGCCGAACGCTCTAGAGAATATAGAGTCAATTGTCCGAAACGAGAAGTGCCAAATTTTCTGGAACTACGATTTTCGGGCAGCAGTCTCCGTTGCGCACGCGAGGCCTGACATTGTTCTTCAAGAGTTCGAGAAACAAACCATGTTCGTTATCGAATGTTCGGCACCAGCTGACAAAAATGTCACAGCAAAGAAAAAGAAAAGAAAGGGAGGTATAAAGACCTTATAAGGGAGTGTCGACGGTTATACCCGGAATATTCTGTTAACCAGTTAACTGGTAGGCTCAAAATCGACGTCATGTGCGAACACTGGTAGAAGCAAATAATTCCTTATTCATCATGAAAGTTCATTTCCTGGGGAATTTTCGGAGCAGAAACAATTTTCGAGAATATGGAGTTCCAGTATATGCGGCACTTCTCATTTTTGGTAATTGACTCTATCTCTCTAGGAGCGTTTAGCGGAGGGGTATTTGGGCTAATGCCGTAAGAGTGACAGAGATGGTAATAAAGCACTCTTAGTGCGACATTGTGCCTTTGGATGTAGGTTTTTCCCGGATAAGTTGGACAACTAGATAGTATGTGTCCTAGATGCTCGGGGTGTGCATGACACGCTCTGTAGCTATCCTCGGCAATGTCTTGGCTCAAAATATGGCGACGATATGCTAGAGTGGAAATGATACCATCTTGAAGTGCCAAAATGAAGCCCTCCGTTACTGACTTCAATCCGGGTGATCTAGGAGAAGCAAACGTTAGCTCATAAGCCATCGACTGATCTTCCACATTTCTGTGGAAGATGCAGTGCATCCTCTGGTCGAGGAGCTGCTCGCGGAAGTTTTTCTTCTGTAATTTCTTAATCCGGACCTTCAGGAGTGAGTATTAAAGATGGATAAGATTTAATGCATTTTGCTCACCCCTGATATTGAAGTCAAGGCCGAGTGTTTCAGCAGCCTCCTCCGCTGCTTTGCACAGAAACGCCCCTTTGCCCACTTCTTCGTGTTTCCTGACCATTCTGAGAAGAAGGTCTTGTCCATTTGCGACTACATGTGCTGCATCCAGAATAATCCTGTTGTGAAGACATTCAAGATTCAGTATTCCACGACCACCTTGACGGCGTGAGATGTAAAGTCGTGGAACAGAAGACTTAAGGTGCATGCTTTTGTTCATGTGCATATCCTTTCGGAACCCGATTTCGATGGATATGAGCTCATCCTTCGTCCATGGAACTACTCCATATGAATAGAGTACTACTGGGACGGCAAGCACGTTCGTCCTGAATGCGGCTCTGTGGCACGCCTAGGTATGTGTAGGTCTCTCTAGCGCGAAGGTGTCGTATAGCGCTTCTTTCAACGAGCTCAGGATCTTCAGGGATGCCGTTAAGTTTTCCTTTCTTCAAATTAACCTTGGCGTATTTCTCTAGCCCGAACTCCACTCCAATCTCTTGAGTGTACTCTTTGACAATTTTTAGGGCTAGATGTAGTTTTTCTTGATTTCTAGTATAGATCTTAAGATCATCCATGTAAGATACATGAGTGACCATATGCTTTCGGTTTCAAGGTTTGCCGCAGAGGTACTTTTCGGAACGGCGAAGTGCGAGATATAGTGGCAATAATGTGTGGCAAAAGAGGAGAGGGCTCATGGTGTTGTCCTGAAACACACCTCTCTGAAAGGTGATACTGTTAGTGATCACACGGTATTTTCCAGATGAGATAGTAAATCTGGTTTTCCAAAGCGGCATTAATCTCTCTATGCACATCACGATGTGTGGATGAACCTTCAAGCGTTATAACAGACAGACGATAAGCCTATGGATTGTTGAATCAAAAGCTTTTCGGTAATCAATCCGGGCCATCGATAGAGATCGTTGGTAGGATGCTGCGTCTTTACAGACACATCTATCGATGAGCAGGTTCTCCCGACATCCTGCTACGCCTTTCTTCGAGCCGCGTTGTTCATACATCTCTCGCCACACAGGTCCAATTGTCCGAACAATCATATCATTTGGGATAGCTGTGAAGATCTTATACAGTGTCTTCAGACAAGTTATTGGCCTGTGATTCTTAGGGTCAGCTAAGTTGCCCGTCTTCGGCAGGAGCATTGTGCGCTTTTTCACCAACCACTGCGGAATAGGCTCTTCCGACTTTGGATATGAGGCAAAAATGCGGACCAGATGCTGGTGGGTTGATGGAAACTTCTTCCACCAGAAGGCCTTGTTACCATTTGGTCCCGGAGCGGAATAGTTCTTGATGCCTCTTAATACGTTTTTCACCACCTTGGTAGTGATAGGTGGGCATTCCTTCTCAGGTGTTATGAGGGCATTGCACAGCTCCTTGAAGCTATTTATGTTCTTTAAGCCTTCTTCAAGTGGATGTCGGACTTCGTAGACTTCTCTCCAGAATGTTTCGACCTCCTCTGGCTTGGGCGGATGGTCGACAGTAATTGGAGCAACTCTCTACGCTCTAGACTACTCCTAGCGTTACAGAGTACTCGTATCATTGTCAATAATATGCTGCCTGATGGTCAGTAGCTTTGACTTGTTGATTGTGTGATGACGGATCCGTAGTTCGCGCGCAAGCTGTCGAACCTTGGCAGTGATTGTCCTGCCAGATGTAATGTAGTCAATCACACACTGAATGCAGGCAGCTTACTGTCTTGCTCAGCCTATAATTGTGCTGAGTTGATGTATTCGTCTTTTGGTCTTATGATCAACCGTTAGTTTTGTTTTACGGTTTGCATCTGCCAAAGTTCTCGCTGCACTATACACACCACAATTGATAGTCCAGAAGTCGGATTCTTCGCAAAAATCTCCACGAAGCTCATCATCCAGATCAGTCAGATCTTTGGGCTTGGAGGAAACCTGAATGTTGATGTTTCTCCGGGTCCTGAAGCATCGTTCTTCCTATATAGGATGTCTCTTCGCGTTTGTTCTCAGTGTCGCGTACCTTTCTCTATACCCGGCTTGTCCTGGCTGCGGTTGAGTAGCAGCTCCACTTATATAACCCCTTTTTCGTAGTTCCTGGGCACGGTTTTCTGAGACATTTCTGCGAAAAATGCAAGAGCTCTGGGTGCTTCTCGCTCCACAGAGTATGCAGTAGCGCCATGTAACCTTTTCGTTCAGGAGCCAGGCGGTGGGATGAAATCAAAAAACGAGGTTCAAAATAACTTGTAGGTGGCAATTCTTAATCGATTTTGGATTTTTTTCTTTAGAAAAATTCAGCAATAAATTTTGAAGAGGTTTATGTGGCCTGCTTTTTGATTTTTTTTTGTTCAAACTTTTATATAAATGCAAAGGGTGAAAAAAGTATTTTTTTTTGTTTATCTTCGTTAAAAAAACGTTTCTATGATCAGCATTGCCAGATTTCACGCACGGGCGTAGTTGAAAGCAACAAAAAATTATGACATTGTCAAGTTCATTGTTATAAACAAATTATCTTAGTTAATAGTCTACACTATGGATTCTTCATTTGCAAAGTAAATTTTTGCGTTGAAATTACTTGCTTTTATCAAAAAAATAATACCTCATCATGAAAATATGACATCCGATATTTTTTATTAATTTCATAAACAAATGCCTAGTGTGGACAATTAAAGGCTGAAAGAAATAGTTTTTTTCTTAATTTTTCTCAAATTATATCGCCAGTGATGTTTAAGGTTGGAAAATTATCTTTCAATATTCTTAATTAATTTTATAAACAAATGCCCAGTTTGGACATTTAAAGGCCGAAAGAAATCGTTTTTTCTGCTAATTTTCCTCAAATTATGTCGTCAGTGATGTTTGATGAGTGGAAATTATCATCCGATATTTCTTAATAATTTTATAAACAAATGGCCAGTGTGGCTACAATGGACTGGACGTATTCTGATAGTATTCTAGATCCTGAAGCTCTCGAGCTCCTTCTTTCAGATTAAAGATTAAGGAATTAAAACTTGATCGCGACTAATCAATGGAATCTCAAGAAATTGACAAAGGATTATGAAACACAGCAAGTTTATGCCTATTGTTGTTGTACAAATTCCGATCTTTCACAATTCTTAAGAAAAATACATTACGAAAATTGAAAGAAACAACAATTACCCAACAATTACATCACTGGCTGCATACTTTTAGGCTAGTTGCAAAAAACGAATGTTTTCTGCCTTCAAACATCCACAATAGGCATTTGTTTATATAATTTGTTCACAAAATCAATAAAAAATATTGGATGATAATTTTCCATCATTAAACCTCACTGGCGACATAATTTAGGGAAAATTAGGGGGGGGGGGGAATCTTTCTGCCTTTAAATGTCCAGACTGGGCATTTATTTATATAAATTGTTTATAAAATGATTTCAAAATATCGGATGATAATTTTCCATAATTGAATATCACTGGCGATATAATTTGAAGAAAATTAAGAGAAAAAACTATTTGTTTCTGCCTTTAAATCTACGCACTAGGCATTTGTTAATATATTATAATTTGTTCATAAAATTAATCAAAAGTATTGAAAGATGATTGTCCAAAATTAAACATCACTGGTGACATAATTTGAGAAGAATTAGGAGAAAAACGATCTTTTACTGCCTCTAGATGTTCACACTGGGCATCTGTTTATATAATTTGTTTATAAAATTAATAAAAAGTATCGGATGATAATTTTCCATAATTAAATATCAATGGCGATATAATTTGAGGAAAACTAAGAGAAAAAACTATTTCTTTCTGCCTTTAAATGTCAACACTGGGCATTTGTTTACATAATTTGTTTATAAAAGTAATGAAAAATATTGATAGATAATCATTCGTCATTAAACATCACTGGCGATATGATTTGAGAAAAATTAAGAAAATTTACTTTGCAAACGAAGAATCCATGGTGTAGACTATTTGTTAAGTTAACTTGTTTATAACAATTAACTTAACAAACTCATTTTTTTCTTTGCTTTCAGCTACGCCCGTACATAAGGTGTGGTAATGCTGATCATATAACTTTTTTTTTTACGAAGATAAACAAAAAAAAAACGAAAAAATCGACTTTTTCTTCACTCTTTGCATTAACATAAAAGTTAAAACGAAAAAAAAATTCTAAAATCAGGCCACATAAATTTCAAATTTTTCTAAAAAAAAATCCAAAATTGGTTAAGAATTGCCAGCTACAAGTTATTTTGAACCTCGTTTTTTGATTCCATCCCACTGTGGGCCATACTGGTATCATAGCACTCCAGCAGGTCGTCCCTGAGATGCCCGTGAAGTTAGCACACCAATATTTAAAAATCCAACTTTTGTTTAATGGAATCGTTTGGATGTCGTTAAGATGCGTTTGAAAGCCCAATTTTTTCGTTTGGACGGCAAAACTCAAAATGATATTGAGTTTTCAAAATTGGAGTGCTAACTTCACGCTGCGGAACAAATTTTAATTAAAAAAAAATTTTTTTTTTACCAATTGTTTGGATGTCGTTAGAATGCGTTTATAAGCACACTTTTGACGTTTGGACGATGAAACTGTGCGAGTTATAGAATAAAAAAGTCAGTAGAGCCATACTCGTGAGAGGCGCCTTCTCGTAGCCTCCGGTTGAGCACCACAACGCCTCGTCGAGCTTGGAACTGGAGTTTGTTCGAGGCGGAGCGCCCGGACAATAGAAAAGGTTCGCCAGGCAGTCAGGTATCCGATTGTACCCTGACATGCGTTTTTCAAACTTATCAAAATTTCTAATATTTCTGAATTTTATGAAATGTTAAGAATTTCTAAAATCTTTCAATTTCTAAAATTAATGTTCAAAATTTCTTAATTTCTAACGTTATTCAAATTTCTAAAATTATGAAAATTTCTAAAGCGTTCAAAACTTTTGAAATGGCTGAAATTTATGAAAATTCCAAAATGTTCCAAATTAACAATATTGTCAACTTTTATAAAATTATAGAATTGTCTCGAATTTTCAAAATTTCTAAATTTCGAAAATGTCTAAAATATGTAAAATTTTCAAAAATTATTAAAATTGGTTAAATGATGAAAATTTTGACACGGTTAAAAATTTTTTAAATCATAAGAACTTCTCAAAACTTCTCAGATTTTTAAAAGTACTAATGTTTTCAAAACATTTTATTATTCATATTGACCATAGATTTCACAAATGTTAGAGCTTTCTAAAATTTTATAAATTCATACAAAAATACAAATTACTATTCTGAAATTCTTTCATATAACCGGAAATCATGCCTGTGTTACAAGAAATGAATTTCAAAAATAAAACAAAAATTTAGACTAAGAGGCACAGTCGAAATGAGATTTGTGATTATTAATCATAAATCTCTTGACACTTTTTTTAGCGTTCTTTTCCAATTTTATAGTAAATTTTGAATTGAACCCGTTATTATTGTATGGTCTTCAAGATAATACAATTTCAATAAGCTTGAAACAGTTTAAAATTTGATAGTTTTAATTTAAGAAACAATATTCATTGCTTGTGAAACTTTAATCTTCTCCTGAACCGAAATTCTAGCAGATTTTCTTCATTAAATATGTCATTAGTAGACTTAGCTATACCACCATTGTTAAATAGAACTAGGATATTCTGTATGTTCCAAGCATTGAGTACTATGTTAATAAGGAAGAGTACAATGATAACAATACAATGTAATTGTCATAAAAGTCGCTCTAAACTCTGAGTTTAAGCTGTAAGGCAGCTGTATATGTATAAGTGTGGTTTGGATGGGCGTTGATCTCCTAAAGCCGCCATAAAATTCAAACTTTGGTGTCTCTTTGGTGGGATTCTCGCCAGTTTGCCCTAGTTCTGGTATGGTCCTGGTCTGGGAAGCTGACAAGGACCCTACAAGGAACGTCACGCTTGCACTTGCAAACGCCTTTCCCCCAATTTCGAATTGAAATTAAATCTTTATTTTCGAAAAGTACTCTGTTAGTACAGACCTAGTACTGGCTGAACCAATAATGCAAACAAGGCTAAGTACTGACCTGCAGTACTGGGCCAGCACGCAAGTTCATTACGGGGCCAGTACTGCAGATTAGTAGCACCCACTACTGCTATACTCTAACGATATGACAAAAAGGTATTTAAAAAATAAATATTAATTGATTGCGAGTATTTTTACTTTGAATATTAATGGTCCTGTGTAGAGTGAATACACATATTAAAATTTTAAATATTATGTTACAAATAAAATTTCTAACGCTAGGGGTATCGAACCTACATCTATACTCGATATCGCCTAGCAGTCGGGAGTTTTAACCATTGCGCTCAACTTACGAGTTGAAACTCGATGAAAAAGCCATCCTCATATGCTACAGCTCAAGATGTTGAAACACCAAATTTTAAACTCTTTTTTTCTAATCAAATATTTTTTATTATACGACGATATGTGAATGTGAAATATATGAACTGCTAACAGGAATATCAATAAAATAATTTTTAAATAAATTATTTTAATCGATTGCTATGTTTCTTCGTGTAATATTTCGTTTTTTGGCAATTTAGACTACTTGACAACTTTCTACAATGACAGGAAATGTAAGTTTTTATTTTATAAATAAAACTTTCAGCTACCAATTGTGTGCATATTTTGTGATTTGTGAATTTTCTTTGTGAAAATTACTTCAAGAATATCTGTTAAAATCAATCCTTACAATCTCTACGTTTTAAAATCTTGTAAAACTAATCCCTAAAATATTTTTTTATTAATAATGAACAAACCATGTTAAAACACTTCATTTATAATTTTTTCTTCATTCAATTCGGAATAAATTCAGAGTTTGAATTCGGATTTCCGAATTTATCATTGGACCGAATTCATTTTAAATCGGGCAGGCAGTTCATGCTCAAGTTGCAGGAAAAGATGCTGTTTCTCAGCAAGAATAATACGACATATCTAACCCATTTGACAACAAAGATTTGTTGACAAATTTATGAATATTTTAATTTTAAGAACTGGAAGAGTAAATTGTTGGAGAATTTTAAAATTCGTTGGAAATAAAAAAAAAAGTTCAAAATTCACGAAATGTTGGCGGTTTTTCTGATAATATTCACATTCAATTTACTGAAGAAACGTACAGTTTTCTGTGTTTTTATTTTTGTTCTAGTTTCTTCATAATATAAGGAATGCGAGAATGTGAATAATTCCGTAATAGTTTGCCCTGTCCCTGTGCCTTGGAAAGAAGAGAGATTTTTTGTTTTTCTGAAAATAATCTACAAAAATGTATCTTAGGACATTTTTCAATCTGGCGTTATATGCAAGATTATTGTGAAAAAATATATAAAATCCATCGAAGTTTATTTTTACTCAACAACACATTTTTATGGTGTCATAAAAAGTAAAGCAGAACGTAATTTAAGAATTTCAATAACTCTTGCATCCAAATTTTTCTTTTGAAGTCCGTATGTTTGAAATAATCGATAATTCAGATTTTTTCTAACTCACTTTATTATTCCACGACTACATTGTTAAAACTGTTCAATTACATTCTTTTTGTTTTTTTCGCGCTATAAAATTGTATTGCTGTGAAAAAAATTCGCAGAAATCTCGAAAATAACGATAATCAGGGAGAAAAAACGGTTGAGATTTTGAATAAATTAACTTTAAAATAATTTCGAAAGAACCGCCGCCATTTTGTCATCTTTACCTTTTTTGAAATTTGTTAATGGATTCAAAATGAAGACACGACATTGTATCAAAATTAGTTTATAAAGATAAATACCTTTAATGAACTAAAATGATCACACATTTGAATAGCATACATAGTATACATGTGGAAAACTCGAATGCTTATAACATTGCCGAAGATTTTTGTTAGTATCGACTACATGCATTACCATATATAGTACATATAGTATAATTTATTTAGAAATATTTTTAATACATCTTCATATGTATTTCATATAAAGATTGGTAAATTGAATAAGAAATCTATCATTTAATTTTCGTTAAGAAATATGTTGATGTTTCTATTTATGCTAATTAACATTAACATTAAAAGATCATTCAAAAATATATCTTTGTACGCATGCGTCACGACCACTGCGCGCAAAAGCAAATCCGTATAACGGAAGTTATCAACTCGTTGAAATGTAGTATTCTAAGCCTGCATTTTCAAACAATTTCTAACCAAACGAATGCTAAGCGTTCGAGATATAGTCTGAAATTCAAAACATGCCTCCGGGAGCGCAGATAATGTTACAACGTCTGGTCGTAACGGAGCAAAGTTATTTTAAAGATATATATCGCTCGCTCCTTAATGAGCCGAACGCTAAGCGCTGAAGATTCCAAGTAAATGAAACGTAACTGCTATAACGTTGAAAACGATGCCCCGGTAAGATCAAAATAAAATAAGGTTCATATTACTATGATATAAATCGCGCGCTGGTCTAACCAGCGTTCGAGATATAGTTTGAAATTTAAAACATGCTTCTGTGAGCGCAGAGGAGGTGCCAATGTCAGGCCGAAATAATGCGCGGTTTTTTTGAAGATATGTATTGCGCGCATCTTGAAGGAGCCATTAGACTACATCTTGAGGGCTTAGCGTTCGGTCTGTTGGACCAGCGCGCGATGTATATCATTGTAATATTAACTTTATTTGATATGTATCTCATGCTCAATTATGAGCGCTTAGCAGTTAGCTGTTTTAAGGAGAGCTATATGTATCTTCAAAATAGCTGCGCTTTGTTTCAACCGAACGTTGGCATCTTATCTGCGCTCACGGAAGCATGTTTTGGATTTTAGACCACATCCCGAGCGCTTAGCATTAGGTCGGTAAGACCAGCGCACGATGTATATAATTGTCATATCAACCTTATTTCATATTTATCTCATCGGGGCCTGTTTTCAACGTTATAGCAGTTACGTTTTATTAAATTAAAATCTTGAACACTTAGAATTGACTCACGAAGCGCTTAGGGTTCGGCAGTTTTTGGATGCGCGCAACATACATCATTATCAAACTCACGTATGGTACTGAACTCGCTTTGTCGTAGTCTCTCCCCTTTAAGCATATATGGGGATTCATTGTTCCCACGAAATTGAGCGCTTAGCGCCATTTAGCGCAAAAACGGTCAATTTTTCTTAATTTTTTTATCCGGATCTTTCACGAGGCCCTTATAATCTACATATTTCCCAAGCTTCAGCCAAATCCACCGAAAGCCATTTTCCCATACATTCAGTGCGGGGTCATTTAGAAATTTAAGAAATTTTGGTAAATTTCGAAATTCTGAAAATTTCAGACAATTCTATAATTTTCTAAATGTTAACAATATTGTAAGCTTGGAACATTTCAGAAACTTCAGAAATTTCAATCATTTAAAAAATTTGGAACATTTTCGAAATTTTAGAAATTTAAATAACGTTAGAAATTAAGAAATTTTTGAACATTGATTTTAGAAATTGAAAGATTTTATAAATTCTTAACATTTCATAAAATTCAGAAATATTAGAAATTTTGATAAGTTTGAAAAACGCATGTCAGGGTACGTACCATCGGATACCTGACTGCCTGGCGAACCTTTTCTATTGTCCGGGCGCTCCGCCTCGAACAAACTCCAGTTCCAAGCTCGACGAGGCGTTGTGGTGCTCAACCGGAGGCTACTGTATACGTTGCGATTGTACTTTTAAAATTGAATTTCCATTTATTCTTAGAAAATTTTTTACATTTTTAGACAGTTTCGGTACCACAGTTGTCGCGGTGACATATCATATTATATTTGAGGACACCGCTGACCAAAGAAGGTCACTACCACTTGAGAGGGTGCCGCTCGCGAGTATGGTGCTAATGACTTTTTTATTCGATAACTCACACAATTTCATCGTCCAAATGTCAAAAGTGTGCTTCCAAACGCATCCTAACGACATCCAAACGATTGGTAAAAAAATTGTCAAAAAAATTTGTTCCGCAGCCTCAAATTTTGAAAATTCAATATCTTTTTTAGTTTTGCCGTCCAAACGAAAAAAATTAGCTTCCAAACGCATCCTAACGAAATCCAAACAATTGGTAGAAAAAATTTTTTTTAAATTAAAATTTGTTCCGCAGCATGAAGTTAGCACTCCAATTTTGAAAACTCAATATCTTTTTGAGTTTTGACGTCCAAACGAAAAAATTGGGCTTCCAAACGCATCCTAACGACATCCAAACGATTCCATTGAAAAAAACTTGGATTTTTAATTGTTGGTGTGCTAACTTCTGGGAGATGTCCC
Organism: Andricus quercusramuli; assembly: GCA_932178445.1. Taxonomy (NCBI): domain Eukaryota; kingdom Metazoa; phylum Arthropoda; class Insecta; order Hymenoptera; family Cynipidae; genus Andricus; species Andricus quercusramuli. The sequence continues at coordinate 5,226 of CAKNXH010079049.1, read as the reverse complement.
TGAGTCGATCCTTCCACTTAAAAGTAACGAGATTCTGCTGGTCAATCGCATTGACTACGAGATTGAATCCGTCTTGATTGGCTCCCCCAACTTTAGGGTAGTCGGCATTGTTGTTCGACCCATTGTGTTGAGCCCTGCACATTCGATTGTTTTTAATATATATATATATATATATATATTAGGGTGGGCCAAAAAAAAATTAAAATTTTTTTTTCCTCAGATACCATGAAAATATGGTCAGAAATGACGAAAAAAGAAATCTGGTGAAGCTTGGATAAAAAAAAGGAAGATACAAAAAATTAGAATTAAAATATATTTCAAGCCAATTGAATAATAATATAGGTAAGAAAATGTCTAAAGCATTCCTTAGAGTAGGTCATATATTAGGGATTCTTATCGCTTTATTCAGGCATCAAGTAGCAAGCAAGGGTTAGAGAGATAATGTCCAGACTTGTTTTAGACTTTTTGATTTCAGAAGCAGCATTCATGCATCGACAGTCTCAAGCTGCACACATTTCATTAGACTCTGCCTTCGTTCTCAGGAGATCACTTCTTTCTTACAGCTTGCAAAATTTCGCTTTCTTAATCGAGCCGCAAAGTTTGAATATCATTCTTTTGCCATATGCTAGGTCCAGTCAACCTCTCGACGTGTTACATGAAATAAGATACTGCAAACAATTTCGAGACTCAAGAGAGAGAGAGAGAGAGAATACAGCATGCATTTTATTCTAGGCTTTTTCACACGTGCTTTAACTTATTTATATTGAGAGTGCACTGGCCAACACTTATCGCCCCTTAACAATACTTGATATGACGTCATATGCATTTTTATTCGCAGATATATGCTCGTTTTCAGCATCTTTTTCATCTTTTATTTAGAAAGGGCAATTTTGCCTATTACATGTTGAACATTTAAATTTATAAAAAATAAGCTAAAATACAAAAAAATATTTACGAATTTTCAATCATCCGCTAAAGCTACTGTATAATATAGTTGATAGAAATCGAGGATGATTTTATTGCTTTCTGTTTAAATAATTTAATTCAAAGGCCAAAAATTTTTCGTGAACAAGTTCAAGGTTATTCTAATGCCTCATTACATCATATGATGCGATATCTAGCAACATTGTGGAAAAGTCACCAGAAATTGAATAGAGGGGTCACCGTATATGATGCAATATCTGGCAACATTGCGCAAAAGTCTTCTGAAATTTGGTAGATGGAGGTGAGCGTATATAAAAAGAACTATTTAGTTTCTATAATATTCGTGATGTGTTTAAACGTTTTGATTTTAGAAACCCACAACGTTTGATAATCATTCCTTTACCATATGCTAGGTCTGTCAACCTATCGAAAATTTAAAATAAATATAAAAAATCAGCTAAATACAAAATTAGTATAATAGAATATTTAGAAATTTCCCAATCATCCACTAAAGCTACTGTATTAGCAGATGAGTGAAGCTAAGGTTCAAAACCAAAAAAGTAATATGGAGTCTGGATACTCATTATAAGACGGACTTTGAATCTCACTTTTTCAGTCACTTTCACAAGAGGGATACTGAGACACGTTAGCTTCTAGAACATTCTCGAGGGTACTGGTGACGTCATCATGCATTCCTTCCTTACCAACATTGATACACGAGATGTACTGGACCAGGGGGACTGGACATTTTTTACAAGAGGGCTATTGAGCCAAATTTATGTATTTAGATACGGGATACTGAATCACTAATACAAAAGGGATACTGAGCCATTTTCGACAAGAGGGTTAATGAGTCACTTCTCCCAGAGGAAGATGCATCTCTACTTTACCGACATTGAGACCATTCCACAGCTGGGCACAAAATAATAATAACATCATCTAATTGGTTTAAGCATAAACGTCTATGGTTCAAATAAAGAAAAAGCAGTTTGAAGAAAGTCCGCGGAACACCTTCTTATGATGAAGGAAGGATAGACAATAATATGAGTGAAGCATGTGCAAAAGAGAACCATGTGATGTAATTGAATCATAAGCTATAGACTACATTAATTTTTATATTCTAAAAAATGTGTGTGTATGTAGGCTAGAGAGAGAGAGAGAGAGAGAGCTATGTATTAAAAAAATTTTATTTCTAAAAAAAGTAATTTCGTAACATTTGCAAGATTTCAGAAAGCTTTGCGATTGAGCGCCTCAAAAAAAGTCATAAATCTCACAGCATGCATCTGCAAATGAATCAAACCATATACAAATTTTTGCATGAATCTTGAAAAATACCAACAGATTCTTAAGAGATCTTATTACATCCAGTCGATCACAGTGAGAGATTTACAATCTTATATCCATATGGCTCAGATGCCAAATAAACTATTAGCAATTGATACCCTGTAGCCTCGTAATGATTTTTAATAATATTATAGTAAACTGTAAGAAGCGTTGAAATCATCTTTCGCATAATAGAGTAATCTGCTGAAAAGATTCAATTTCCTTACTTGAAACATTGAAATAAAGTACCAGGAATGATGAAATAAATTCAGTAATATTAAAATCTAATGCAAGAATACTGTGAATCGAAGATGAAAATCTAATGCAAGAATAGTGTGAATCAAAGATTAAAAAAATAATTCAATGATCTAGTGATAACATGAACATCTACTTTCTAGAACTCTTAAATCAACATTTAGTGATATAGAAATTTAATTAAATAATACTAAAAATTCTGAATGAAGTATTGATTACGTATATTAAAATATGGTATTATATATAAAAGCTGCAAATCTTGTTTTTCTTAGAACCAATATTTTTTTTAAATTGTAGTTAAATAAATGCATTTAAAGTGACAAGGATTTCTGGTTAACAGAATAATGGATATACAGTTGATTCAACTGTTCCAACTTAGTAGACAACACTTTGTTTTACTAAAACGGAAACCTGGGGTTAGCAAAGATTATCATAGAGTGCGCTACCATCGGATACGCTGTTTTTTTCTTGTAGTTGTAATCACGTTTTCACTGTTGAATCTTGAGTTATCCTAAATCAAGTTAAATAAACTATTAAAATGTATGTGGAAGAATAGAGGATGAGAAGCATGGAGATGATGTGGATACGATAAAGAATGGAGAGTGAGGAGGATGAGGAGAAGGATACGATAAATATGACAATTAAGTCAAGTACACTGTTAGAAATTTCCTGAAATTTCAGTCAGTTTCCAATGACTTATGTCACTGAAATTTCATAAATTTGACTTTGAAAATTAATTTGAGGCCAAGTTCATTAATTTTCAGTAACACGAAACTTAATTTTGAAGCAAAATTTATTGAAATTTCATAAAGTTGACTCTGAATGCTGTTTCAATTGCTTGTAAATAAAATATTATTTGTGGCTGAATGAATTTCACTGTGGTTTTATAAACATGCATTGAAAACGAAGTAACTGTGGGGACTCACCGCTAGGCTGCTACTGCTTGCTGGCGCAAGTCTTCTCGCAGTAAAAGCTCGGGCTTGCGCCTTTAAATAAGGTGTCTAGTCCCTTCCTCCCCAGAGCATCTGTGGCAGGGTCCGTCCACATTGCTATACTGATGAGTCCAGCGTCGGACCCGGGACGAAACTCTCTCATTCTTTGTTATGGGCTGTGCGGGCAACTATATGCGTCTCACCGAGACGTGGTTGCCCTGCACCTCTGCCCTCTGCCTATTTATATACACAATGCTAGTCGTTATACAATATTTTTTATTAAATATAATAAACCTAAATGAAAATATGAACAGAATTTAAAAATAATTCATGAAACTAAATTTAGAAGTTTTGTGTGTGATATACATTGAATATCCAAAGGATATTCATGAAAATTTACAAAAAATTCAATGCACTATCTCTTAAACTAGTTTCAAAACTTACATTGAAATTACAATAAGGCTATTTACATTTCAGTGTTGCATGAAATTTCAATGAGTTTTTCACTAACCGTAATGTAGAAAGCTTCACTAACATTTTCATGAAATTTCATGAACTTACTTCTAACAGTGTAGGTACTGAAAATATTAGATTCAATGATTGTATCTGAATCGTCTGTCAGATAGTTTAAGAGCTGTGTTGAGCTTCTTACACTTTCTTCTTGAAAAATGTGTGTGTGTGTATAGATATGTAGCATTTGAATGCAAAATAAAGGAGCACATCGCCTTCCAAATAAAAAAAAAATAAAAAAACTGAGGAAACTGTAGGTAATGCCTTGTTCTTGCATACTAGATGTATCGCCACTCTCGGTGCTGCCCTCTGCGTTGAGATTCATAAATCGCCATCCTCATATGATATTTGACTTTATTGTAAAAATCATAATTATTAAAATCTGCTTTTATATAACAAATGTAAATTATTATTTTCTTAGAACCAACATTTAATTGTGGTTATATAAATTCAGTTAGGCAGAATCATGAACATACTGTTGATTCATCTATATCAACTTAGTAAACGACAACTTAGTTTCATCAACAAGGGTTCTTGGGTTAATGAAGATTATGATAGAGTGCACCACTATCGGGTACGCTGCTTTTCTGATAGTTGTAATCACGTTTCTCCTGTTGAATCTTAAAATTATCCTTAATTGAGTAAACTATTAAAGCGTCGAAGAAGGGCGGAATTTAGGAGGAGGAGGGCAGAGAGGAGGAGGAGTGGGTATGATAATGAGGTAATTGAGACAAGTAGGGACTGAAAATATTAGATTCAATGATTATATATGCCCTAATCTTCTCTTAGATGTTTTTATAAGCTGGTCTCCTAAAAAACTACAATGAATTCAAGTGAGGTAATAAAGAAGAACACATAAATTTCAAATTAGATTCATTTATTCAACCTATTTCATTATAATAATAATAATAATAATAATAATAATAATAATAATAATAATAATAATAATAATCTGGAAAGAATAAGATCCAGGCGACCAATATGCTGGCCATTCCTATACTGCTCTACACGTTTGGTACAGTAAAATGGAACGTCGATGAGTCAAAACAACTTGATCGAAGCACACGCAAGATGATGACAATTCAACGAAGTCTTCATCCTAGATCTTTCGTACCTCGAATATATCTCCCTCGCGATAAAGGAGGTAGAGGATTGCTAAGCTTAGAATGTCTTCATCGGAGAACGGTTCTGGCTACAGCCTGTTCAGTTCTAAAAAGCACGGATTCCCTTATGCGACTCGTACATCAACATGAAGTCGCCAATGCTGCGGTGTTTCTATACC